>JBBDHG010000330.1:57500-60000 GCA_037951165.1 Lophius americanus
GGACAGACTTTGATTTGTGCATGTCCAAACGCCAGGCCTTTGGTATAAATGTGCGTGTCTGAGCAGAATTGGTGTGTATGCAAGAGATTTTCTGGGGGTCTCGCTGTTGTGACAGTCTCACACACACAAAGCAGCAGTCAGCAGCCAGAGAGAAGACCACCCTGCCTCAGCAGAGAGAGAGAGAACCGAGGGGGGGGGGGGATCAATTTAATGTGGCATGGTTTCAACATGACACGATCTAACATACTACATGGCTGAACTTCAGCAGTCTTAGCTTCCTAGTTAAATAAATATGACAGCCGGCACATAATTAGAGTGCCGGGACCCCGCCGGGTCGCAGCCTCCTCTAATTATTAGGGAAAATGCTTCATTTTTCTAATCCGGCTGCCTGGGAGTTTTGAGATCGCTGCATGATTTCACAGCGCCGCCGTGTTCAGACGCTGGCTGACTGGACTCTGGCGTCACGCTAAGAAGTGAAGTAATCTCAGAATTTAGATTTCTATCAAACACCGGGCCTCAAGTTGTACAAGAGTTTTAGCATCAGGTCCCTATCAGACTCACATTTACGTCAGGGCGCAAATGGAAAAAAGATTCAAAGAATCTGATCAAGTAATCAGAACAAAGTAGAGATTGTAATAATAATAATTCATTGAGTCACCTATTAAGTCATTGACTGAGTCGTGATCAATTCAAGATGGCAGAAATCTCGGTCATCCGTTCATATACCGCTGAAAAAGGAGCATTTTCAGTTCGATCATTAGATCAAAGGTTAGAGGTCATTGAGTTAGTGAGACGTAACTGAGTCAATGTTAAACAGTAAAAGTAATGATTAGCATTTCACAGCAACAGATTAACAATTTTACAAATGACCTTAAAGTAATGGATTAACAAATTTACAGTTAGTTCAGAGTTAAGTTTTAGGAGTTAAACAGTTAGCTAAAATGTTACAGATTAACAGTAAAGCCGTTATTTTATAGTAACGGATGAACTGTTACACAGTTCACAGAAAAGTAACACCTTGAAGGTCAAACACTAAACTATAAAGTAACTGATTAATAGTCAAATAAAATGTTACGGATTAACAGTTTAACAGTTTTCTTAAAGTAACAATAAATTGTTAAATAGTTAGCAAAAAAAGTACCAGACTAAAAATGAAACATTTGGCTAAAAAGTAACAGTGTAACAGATAAACAGGAAAATATAATGTTACATTTAAGTAATGTATAAACAGTTGGCTAAAAATGAATGGATTAACAGTAAAACAGTTTAACGGTAAATGGACTGTACTTATATAACGCATTTCTAGTCACTCGACGAGTCAAAGCGCTTTGAAAACACGAGTCAGCATTCACCCGCTCACGCTAACATTCATACAAACATTCCCATAGTGATGATAGAGGCTGACATGAAGAGTCTCTCTCATGTTCATCAGGAGCAGTAACCATTCACACGCCAATGGAACAGCCATACTTTCACTTATTCATCAGTGCGAAAGAACTTCCGCTTTAACATCAGTTCCAACTAGAGCGGGACACATGATTTATTTCCTCCTTTCACAAGTCATCAGACTGTTTGCTGCTGCCTGCGTGACGGGATGAAGACTTTGCTCCTACACGGATCAAAAATGATCCGTGTTTCAATGAATGCATTCATTATTTATTTATGTATTTATTGAGTTACAGACATTTCACATTTGTCCTTCTGTGGTGTCATTCTTGTGGACCTCATGCATTTTCTTAACGGCTGAATTTCTGGTATGTGGTTTGGGTCTCTTTCTTCTTCTTCTGTGTTTTAGGGTTTTTTCTATGGGCTGCTGTTCCTTTCATTTAGGCTGAACTCAGCCTGGATGTCAGAAAACGACACAGTGATGAAAAAGACTTTTGATGTTGTGTCTCAAATGTAAAGGAGACAGATTATAATATGAGAGAGGAAGAAAAATAAATACTCAAAGAAAGTACAGATACCTGAAAGTCTACTTCAGCGCAGCAACGGTATTTTTACTCTGATACCCCACTTATACACCGACACACACACACACACACACACACACACACACACACACACAAACTTATATACCAACGCACACACAAACTTATATACCAACGCACACACACACACACACACACACACACACACACACACACACACACACACACACACACACTCATACACCAACACACACACACACACACACACACACACACACACACACACACAAACTTATATACCAACGCACACACACACAAACTTATATACCAACGCACACACACACACCTACACACTCATACACCAACACACATACACACTTATACACACACACACACACACACACACACACACACACTCATACACCAACACACACACACAAACTTATATACCAACGCACACACACACCTACACACTCATACACAAACACACACACACACAAACTTATATACCAACACACACACACACACACACTTATACACCGACACACACACACACACACCTACACACTCAT
>JBBDHG010000330.1:62500-165000 GCA_037951165.1 Lophius americanus
GCAGCAGATTCTGGCAGCCTGGCACTCAGGAACATTTAGGAGTCGTCTTCCGCTGACTGGAGATCTTATTTGTTTTTCCTTTGACGTAATAATGTGTGAGTTTGAAGCCCGATCCCTCTTTCTGACGGCACCTCAGCTTCTCCGCTGCGATTCCACCGGCCTCTCCGGGGTGATGGAAGCCACTGCAGCTGCACATCTTCATCTCGTTCCTCCTCCATCCTGCCTGTCATGTTGACTCGATGTTTTCCTCTCTTCTGCAGGATGCATGGTTTCAAAGGGACCGCAGAACAAATCAGAGGCCCGTCCCTTTGCACCCACGGCCTGTCTCTCATTTCAGATGGAGATTGAAGGGCGAGTCTACCGCTGGGGCGTCAGTGGGGGATCAGGGGGCCTCGGTAGCACCAGTCGCCCCGGGCCTCTGTGTTTCCACTGCGTGGGAGCTGGACCGTGACACACACCAAACATGGAGCTGGCCACAAGTACCTCTGCCTCGCGATCTGCTGTCTGCTGCACGCAGTCGTTGGGAGAGCTTCGCCTGCATCCCTCGCCGGCTCAAGGTCGTGTGCGAGCGGAGTGTGTGTTTTGGGTTTGGCAGCCTTTGAAAAGATATGACAATAATGGGCCCATGAGCAGGAGTTATTATGTGTTTGGCTGAACGCTCTGTTGCTGTGATGTAAGCTGGATGCTGCCCAGAGTTGTTTGGAGGTGCTTTGGTTCTGTTAGTCATAGCTTACTGTAAAGTGTCTCCTCCGACGCTCACATTTAGAGATCTTTTTGATGGTTTTGTCACGGGACATCTCCTACGGCTTTCCTGGCACAGGATGTGTGGAGCGCGGGGATCCGTGCGAACAACCGGGCGACAGCAGATGAGTTCCAGGTTGACTGTCGGTACTGTATCTGTGCGAGACGTGGCTCTAATCTTCCTACTTGTCTGTCTCCGGCTCCGGTCTTTCTGGGCCTCCGTTAAGCTCCCTCAGCCTTCACGGGACACGGTGATACCCATCAGGAGCTGCATGACAGCATGTGGACCAGAGTGACATTTGATGTATGTGGCAGCAGTGTGTGCAGCTCCTCTCTGCGTCTCCTTCATGTGGTGAGGGGCAGGATTAAGACTTGATCCAAAAGAGCAGAAGTGGAGAAGAAGGAGTTGGGGTCAGATCTGCCTTGAATTAAGTCAGTGTTGCAGCAGGAATAATACAATCACCTCCCCCAGAACCCTGTAATAGCGCTGAAGAGTAATGTACGTGTGTGTGTGCGTGTGTGTGTAGTCGTTTGTGTGCGTCTCCTGCGCTCGGCTCGCCTCCAGCCGGCCACCAAACCGCAGGCTGGTGTCCTTTACAGAGGAGAGGGGTCTCTGTTGCTGGTTCAAACACAGCCACGGACCCCAGCTTCAAAAGGCCCCCAATCATCGCACCCACTTACAGCCAACGGCGCATGTCACTTAATGTGGACCACACTATTCATCAATTATGGTGAGCTCAGGGGCCATCGGAGCCGGAGGAGTGAGTTGTCTTCTGTTCTGACTGAAGCCCCCCTACAGAACTCAAAGCCCATCTGTTGCAGGAGGCGCGGAGTGAGACCGCCGACTTCTCGGGGCTGACAGACAGACAGAATTTGCTTCTTCTTTCATGCCGTGTTATCTCACCGCATCTCACGAACACGCCTCGTCCTCCCGGCTTCCTGCAGCGCGCTCAAAGGTCTAGAATCCGTACGCTCGCTCTACGCCCCCCCCCACCACCACCACCACCACCACCTCTTTAGACGCTTCTTGGCAAGTGAACTAGCCAAACTGTTTAATGTCCTCTGATTTTGACATTACACCATGGGACATTAGTTAAGCTTAAATGCCTTTTCGGTGTCAAAGTGACAGAACGTGTGTTGAGCTTGTAAGAGTGAAAATAAATATGGACACCATATTTAGAGTTCCCCCTAAACAGGCGGCGTTTGAAAACCTGAAACAGAGCACACAACACAAAAATACTGAGTCCGACTCCTCTCCTCCTCGTACCACGTCTTCTCTCTGGTCTCCGGCCACTTCCTCCATCGCATCTGGACGGGGGTCTGGTCCGGCCGGCCCGGCATGAAGGGGTGAAAGGTGATGCTCATGCTGGCCGGATGACCGAACCTATCCCCACCAGCGTTTCAGCTGCTCCTCCATCTGCGGCTGCTCTGGTGTGTGTGTGTGTGTGTGTGTGTGTGTGTGTGTGTGTGTGTGTGTGTGTGTGTGTGTGTGTGTGTGTGTGTGTGTGTGTGTGTGTGTGTCTATCGCAGCCCTAACCTCAGCAGCTGTGTGTTGTTTCATGTCCAGGTTACACGGGGGCTCTGGGTCTTACGTGTCTTCACTGTCTGTCCTAACACCTTGTTGGACACATGCAGGTCCGGTTACGATTGTGAGTCGATTTAGTGTCAGTTGAAATCTTCATTTTTACTCCAAATCCTCTGTGACGGAGCTTCGATTCCTCCTTCTTCAACTTTATAAATGTGGACTCTTCTACGAATATGACAAAAGTGTTAGTGTACTTGAGTAAAAGGGAAAAGATCCAGCTCTGAAATGGACTCTGGGTGTAAAAGTGAGGGTTCTACCCACCGTTTTAATGCAAACCTTAAAAAAAAAAAACCCTCAGGACTATACGATGATTCAGATTAGAAGTATAAAGCGTTTGTCAACCTCTATTACTGCCATCCACAGGCAATGGGTGTATTAAATGTGATTTAGAGAAAGCATTGACTGTTTTTGAGTTTCTCGCATCTGTTTCTGCTCTTCTTAGATGTTTTACATCCGTCAACTCTGATGTTTCAGCGACGGATCCACCCAGAGACGTGTCTCTGCTACGTTCTGTTGCCCCCGCGGGTCCAAATCAGTCCCAGCGTCAGGAAAGCATGTAATGATGGAAAAGCAAAAAAAATCATCTCTGAAAGTAACAATTATGTTCAAATAAATGAAACAAAAAAATAAAGTACTGAAGTTGAGTAGAAATAGCTGAAAACTCTACTTAAGACGATTTCATTACTTCCAACTAGTGGGCACAGCAGCAGATTAGAGATGCAGCTCGAAGGAGCGGCGAATGATGAAAAGTAAGAGCTTTACCGTACCGGATATGTAGAAACGTCAAAGTTAACCCTCTTATCCTCAGTGGTCACTGCCTTCAAAATCTCTTTTCTTCTACAGAGGCTTGATGGTCGTGTTCAACGTTCGTCGGGGTTTCAACATTTTTCCCTGCACACAACATTGTTTTTTATTTCTTTCATATTTCTTCAGTCAAAACCTCACTGCCACCCAAGCAGACGTGGGAAAAACTGAGAATGTGTGTTGAAAGAAGGGATTTTTTTTTTTACTTTTTATGCCTACAGGAGAATAAAAGCACTTTAAGAGGAAAAAAATATATAATAGTGGTTGGAGTCATTTTGCCTGAAAGGGTTGCGTGTCTGTAACGCCATGAAAATTATGAAAATTCAAAAGAAGGTAAATCACTTTTATCTGTGCTTAGAAGACCATACGTGAAGAAAGCACCGCTTTGTTTTTGTTTTCTTTTTTACAATTGATGCACGGAGAGTTTTAAAAGAGAAAAATCACCTTTTTCCATCAAAACAAGAAAAAAAATGCAAATTGTAGAAAATTGTAAATCAGCACGTCTGCTTAAGACGGGTGACGTGTGTGAAGTTAGTACCTCAAGTTTAGTTCAGGGTCTGGACCACAGCTGGTGCTGATGAGTTCATCTGTTCCCCTCAAACAGCATGGCTGGTAATGTATATCCTTCTGCTTCTTTATTATAGATTATAAAATACATTTATTATATTTACAAGGTCCAAATAACTTGTTCTGCACTGCAATAATTACATTTGATTTAAAGGAACCCAGTTTGACTGGTACTCTACTATTAAACATTATCTCTTTATATATTGTACTCTGAGACATTCTCACACACACACACACACACACACACACACACACACACACACACAAACACAGTGGGATGGGGCAAGCATTACTTCATAAACAATTGCAGCCACACATGCTCACGCCATGAAAACATCCCTAATGGGAAAAAGATGAGGGGGCTCCCAGGAAGAGAGAGAGAGAGAGAGAGAGAGAGAGAGAGAGAGAGAGACGTTGCTGCCTGGGACAAACGTTAAACTTTTATCATTTTACTCCCACTGATGCCTTTGTTTTTCTCACAGTTGATGTTATTCCTCTAATACCATGTTTCATTGCCGTTGCTTTATTTCCTCCTAAACACACACTTGTTGTTTCCTACCGACATTTTGAATCAGTGTCAAACCAAATAAGTGGCTTTGATTCTTTACTATATTTAAAACCTCTTTTAAATATAGTAATTGTGATGATGATCAGAAATTAAACAAAATGAAATGTTATTTTATTTAGTGTTTGGACTTGAATTGTTTTGTTAGTGTAAGTATTTTTGAATAGTATGAGAATAATATCTGAATTATTTTTAAATAAATTAAAAAAAGGATTGTTTGATTTTCTCTGAGTAAATAAGTAAGTAAGTGTCAGGTGTGTAAAACCAACATTCAAAGTGAAATCTGTCAGGGTGAATCCTTTGGAGCTTTTAGCACTTTGAGATTTGATCCAAGTGTAAGAAGCATTATAAATGAAATGTGTTATTATTATTATTATTATTATTATTATTATTATTAAGAGTAAGCAGCAGCGGGTGGAAAGGCGTGGACACGCTGTGTGTCCTCCTTCAGTCTGCTGTCTTTCCCGTCCGTGGGGCAGGAGGATAGAAGACCAACACAGTGCGGGGTCTCTCGGCGGAACCGCTCCTCCAGTCCAGTCGGACCTGAAGGCCCTCAGAACAACACATCTGCCGGGAGAGGAGCGGCGTTAATGACGGCCCGCTGCTCAGCCCCTCACACGTTTGTGCAGATTCTCCCTACAACACACACACACACAGGTCAGCTCATGCCTCGCCTTCCTCTCCGTCCTGCTCTTCCTCCCAAAACAGCTGCTGGCCACCTCCCAGATCTTGCTGAGGAGACGATAACCGTCTGAATGACTGGGATTATTCTCCCCCGAGATGCCAGCGCCTATCTGTGCTCTCTGGCTCTCTGGCTCTCTGTGCTCTCTGTGCTCATGCGGGATGTGAGTCCAGTGAGGCTGGATAATATTTGGACAGGTGTTCTCTCATATACATTCACTTCCAGGGGTTCGGGGCGGTATTTCATAAAGAGACACCCAAAAACCCCAAAAAGAAAGAACGAGCAGCAGATCCTGGCGGCTGGACTCTGAAGTCTGTACTTCAGTAATCCCCACAATAAAAAACTCTTTAGCACCAATTTTCCTTTGCTTTTTAAACCTTCTTTTTCCTCTTTCAGACAACTGTGGAGGCCACATCTGGAAGACAGATGTAGTCCCGGAACTTATTCTCTGCCTCTCTCCGCGCACTCACTCTCTCTTTCTCTCGTCTTTCCCTCCCACCTCTCTCTTTTTGGGAAACATGAGAGCCGGGCTAATTCTCCCTCTCCCTCCCTCTCCCTCTCCCTCTCTCTCTCTCTCTCTCTCTCTCTCTGTATCTCCCTCTCTCTCTCTCACTGTATCTCCCTCTCTCTCTCTCTCTCTCTCTCTCTCACTGTATCTCTCTCTCTCTCTCTCTCTCGCTCTCTCCGTATCTCTCTCTCTCTCTCCCACCCTGGCCGGACCACCCACATTCGGAAACGCCTAGCTGTTCCTGAGGCAGGGCCGCCGGCTGCTGGGAGAGCCAGAGGGAGGGCCAGGAGAGAGACGTAAGGATGGGTTCTGACTGACGGTTTTAGCAGAGTATCAATTACGACAACGTCAAAGCCGTAACCTGCCATTGTGTGAGGAGGAGACGGTCTGCTGGAGACGACGGACTTTATGCAGCATGAATCCTGGCCACCGCAGCTAACTTTATCCCCTCACGTCATCCTGCAACATGCTGCATCCCTGGAATGCATCTCTGACAAACTAATTGCTCCTGTGTTTTTGAAGCGTTCTCTTGCTAAACTCCGGACGGCCTTACATTGGACGAAAGTCCCCACAGCGTGATCACACAAAAATGAATGACTTCGAACTCAGAGAGAACATCTCAGGGAAATGATCATAGAATGTGCTTAAAATAGCAGCTGTATTTGCTCGCTAAGCAGTAAATAAGAATCTGTGAGTCCAGCTCAAACATCTGCACTCCGATACGAAGAGCAATACCGCCACCGTGTGGACACTTCCGGTGTCTGCACCTCACATCTGCTGCTTACCAGGCTGAAGGATCCCAATCTGACCGACCATCCACCCATTCATCCCTCCCTCCATCCATCCATTCATCCCTCCATCCATCCATTCATCCATCCATCCATCCATCCATTCATCCCTCCCTCCCTCCCTCCATCCATCCATTCATCCCTCCCTCCCTCCATCCATCCATTCATCCCTCCCTCCCTCCCTCCCTCCCTCCCTCCATTCATCCATTCATCCCTCCAACCATCCATCCATCCATCCATCTATTCTTATATTCATCCATCCATGCATCCATCCATCCATCAATCCATTCATCAATTCATCCCTCCACCCATTCATCCATCCATGTCCATCCATCCATCTATTCTTATATTCATTCATCCATGCATCCATCCATCCATCCATCCATCCATTCATCCCTCCACCCATTCATCCATCCATCCATCCATCTATTCTTATATTCATCCATCCATGCATCCATCCATCCATCAATCCATTCATCAATTCGTCCATCCATTCATCCATCCACTCATCCATCCATCTATCCGTCCATCCATCCATCTATTCTTATATTCATCCCTCCCTCCATCCATCCATCTATTCTTATATTCATCCCTCCCTCCATCCATCCATCCATCCATTCATCCCTCCCTCCCTCCCTCCCTCCATCCATTCATCCATCCATTCATCTCTCCACCCATTCATCCATCCATCCATCCGTCCCTCCACCCATTCATCCATCCATCCATCCATCCGTCCATCCATCCATTCATCCATCTATTCTTATATTCATCCATCCATGCATCCATCCATCCATCCATCCATCAATTCATCAATTCGTCCATCCATTCATCCATCCACTCATCCATTCATCCATCCATCCGTCCCTCCACCCATTCATCCCTCCCTCCATCCATCCATTCATCCATCCATTCATCCCTCCACCCATTCATCCATCCATCCATCCGTCCCTCCACCCATTCATCCATCCATCCGTCCATCCATCCATTCATCAATTCGTCCATCCATTCATCCATCCACTCATCCATTCATCCACCCATTCATCCATCCATCCATCCATCCGTCCATCCATCCATCCATTCATCCATCTATTCTTATATTCATCCATCCATGCATCCATCCATCCATCAATCCACTCATCAATTCGTCCATCCATTCATCCATCCACTCATCCATCCATCTATCCGTCCATCCATCCATTCATCCATCTATTCTTATATTCATCCATCCATGCATCCATTCATCCATCCATCCATCATCCATCCATCCATCATCCTGCATTCATTCATCCATCCATCCATCATCCTGCATTCATTCATTCATCCATCCATCCATCATCCTGCATTCATCCATCCATGCATCCATCCATCAATCCATTCATCAATTCGTCCATCCATTCATCCATCCACTCATCCATCCATCTATCCGTCCATCCATCCATTCATCCATCAATCCATTCATCCATCCATCATTCATCCATCCATCCATCATCCTGCATTCATTCATCCATCCATCCGTCCATCCGTCCATTCATTCATCCATCATCCATCCATCTATTCTTATACTCATCCATTCATCCATCATTTTCTTACTCTTTTTAGGGTCAGGTCACAGTTGCTGCAGGCTGAGGGGCATCCAGATGTCCCTCTCCCCAGCAACACTCTCCAGCTCATCCACCCGAGGCTCTCCCAGACCAGATGAGTTGATAGTCCCTCCAGAGAGTTCTGCCTCTCCTCCCAGTTGGACCTGCATGAAAAAACCTCTAAAATGGGATCTTCTCAGTGTTGTGAGAATACCGAAACCCCATTTTTTATTTTGGCGGTTCAGTTTTGATTCTGTTTTCTAGGTGGCGTCGATCAGACAAACATCTGATTTAAGGCAACGCGACTTGAATGCGAACAGTCAGAATAGAAATTCATGTGGCTTTTTGCACAAAGAGTTCTGGCCGCTGACATCAGTCGCCGGCGCCAGTAGCATGAGAAAACAAATGGACTTGAGAGGAGCGATGACATCATCATCTGCTGCTGAACAACTGACCATGTGTTTACAGTCCAAGGCAGAATGTCACGCATACATTCACCGCCGGCACCAGCGCTCCCTCAAAGGTCCAGTTTAGTGTCGTTGGAAAGGCACACAAAACAAAGATCCGATGTTGTTAATAAATAGTATTTTACTGGTAGTCCCTCTGGAGAACAACTTTATCAATCATGTGTTTCCTGGATTTTATTTCTATTTTTAGTCACAGTCAGTCACCCGACCTTAACCGTTTTACCTGTGGTTTCCTGGCATCCTCAGGGCGACGGCGGCTCAGGAGGTAGAACCAGTCGTCCACTTATCTGAAGCGTCGGTAGTTCGATTCCCGGCCCCTCTGGTCACGTCCTTGAGGAAGTTACTGTTCAGAGAGTCGCTCCAAAGGAATGTTCCATTGGCGTGTGATTATGGTTACGACTCCTGATGAGCAGGAGGCGTCTTGCACGGCGCCGTCGCTCATCGCTGTGTGGAGGCCAGTATGAATGAATGGGTGAAGCACCATGTGGTCGGGCACTTTGGCTGGAGAGGTGCTTCATCCACTGACTTTATGGTGGTGATGGCAGCCATTAAAGCTGAGATTCACCCCTCGGGGCTCATTGGGATCAAAACCAGTAAATAAGAGGAGACTGAAAACGGGACTAATAATAATGATGAATGCTAATGTTGCTACGCGATCTGCTACGTCACTGAGAAAAGAGTCAAGCCGGCATGAAAGCAGGTGAGGTTGTCGTGATTCAGCACACAGCGTGTTTCTGCTGCCCCCTAGTGGAAATAAATCACGTTTGCATGAGCAGAGGAGTACAGCAGTGGAAGACCATTTAATCAAGCATTTACATTTACAACCTGCTCACTAATGAAACGACATTGTATTTCTATTCTAGGGGTACAGCAGCAGGATTTAACAAGCACTAACAAAGATCTAACGGAGGTCTTTACGGCGGCCTGGACCTGCAGAACAAATATACGCTTCAGACCTGCAGCTTGTTAATAGATGTCAGGACTGGTAACGGCGCCACGCATCTCAGAACACCTGGTTGTATTTGCTAAAAATCTCTCGCTGCTGAAAGTATTTCACTTCCTGTCATTTGATGTCTGAGGTGTATATTTGTATTCCACCTCTGGGCCCCCGTAGATTCAGCACTTCATTACAGAGCATTAATACTAGTTTGGCAGCAGATTGAGGCGGATGAGCCGAGCATTTAACTCAAAACCGTCTCTTCATTTTGTTTTCTGGGCTCTTCTTCTCTTCACCTCGGTAGCGATGGATCCCACAGAGGCCCCGACCACACCCCCTACCGGCCCTCCCACAAACAGACCGACCAGCGCCCCCAGCAGGGCCTCCCTCCTCACTAAGGTGGGGAGCCACTTCATCCAGCCGCTAAGCATCTCCCACCAGCCCCAGAGGAGAGAGGGACGAGAGGAAGAGGTTGAGACAGGAGCAGAGGGGAAAAGGCCGTCTACATTCACACTAAGCGTATCCACGCTCCTCTCTGCCTCTTCACGGACGGCCTCCATTTCTTCTTCTGTCACATTTTCCTCCTGTGGTGGGTCTGCAGGAAGCTCCTCCCCTCTCCTCTGTCTCACCAGCTCGGCCTGCTTCTCTCTCACTTTTTCCTCGGCCTCCTGGTACAGAGGGCAGCTGAAGTGCTGCGTCCCACTTCCTGCCACCGCCAGCTCCACCTTCTCCAGCAGCTCCTCCACAGCCTTCCTCTCCTCGGCTTCTTCTCCGCGGCCCTCCAGAGTAAGGTAGCGGCCGCCGCATCTCCCCACCCGCTCCCGGAGGTCCTTACGCCACGTGACCAGGTATTGCTCCAGCGACTCGCCCTCCTCCAGATCCTCAGTGTGGGTGAAGAGGATGATTGTGTGAGCAGCAACTGCAGAGGGGCCCAAGAGCTCAGTCAGAACATCCAGAGCCCTGGCCTCTCCATCGGCCGGCCGGTCCACAGGAACACAGAGGAGGAAGGCGTGTGGGCCGGGCCTGGATAAGGCAATCAAGGCGGAGATGTGTCTACTCCTTTCATTTGGGTCGGAGTCCGAGCCGAACCAGTCAGCACTGGAGACCACCACCACCTGCCCAGAGACAGAAGCACAGCAGTGGGTTTTGAATTTGTTGCTGTAATAAAATAGAACAGTCTTTATATTGAGAAGAACTTCAGCAGATGACGTCTGGGTTGATGGAAGACAGAAGTCTCCGAACATCAGGACAGGATTACACTCTTGTCTATCTGCTTGCTCTCATTATAATAAAATCCACCAGAAACTTTTTCTCTCACTCCAAACTAATCAGATCCAGCAGCTGGGTTGGCGGATCATTAGAACATTCAGCCCATGACGCTCCGCTGGCCCTGCAGTGTTGGGGACTCGCGTCTGCTTAGACTTTCCCTTTAACAGCGGACCCGTTCACACGATTGTGTTTCAGAACCACACAGACAGGAGCCACGGAACCGTCTGCTTCAGCGAGCAACAGGCATTTTATAGGGGAAACATCTTTGTAAGAATAAATAACGTTTTGGATCGGTTCTAGCCCGACGAAGAAGAACTCAGCTGAGAGCGCAGAAACTTTTTCTGTGGTGTTTCTCATAGATGGGTGCTGTGGGGTCCAGAACCTACATGAAATTTGGCTGCCAGTCGGCGACAGGTGGTACCAGATAACAGGAGCAGCCATTAGGAAACTATGAAACACGGCTCCACCCCTTCATCCAGCCGTGTTAGAACACAACGCAAACCTCCTGTTCCTGCAGCAGTGACGACACTAGAATGACCTTCAGTTGAACGCATACCTCTGCTGACCTATCCCGTCTGTCCAGCTGCTCCGGCCCACTCCCTCCCCTCCACAGAGCTTTGTGGACTGGGGTTGAGAAGTTTCTGCTCGAGTAGGGAAAAAGTAGAAAATCCCCCCCGTCCTGCGATGCGTAGAGGAAACGGGTCCTGGATAGACTCCTCCTACTGGGCTCCATTCAAAACTGTACTGGGTTCATTCCAGTGGCCCAGCGGTGCATTAAAAATAAACATGTTCCATCATGACCCCAAACGGGCCGCAGGGATTAACGGAGAGTAGAAAGGCCCGACTGGACAAACGGCTGGCTGCTCTGCCTACGAGGAGAACTTTCAGTCTGATGGAAGGAAGACCGCAGCTGGTCCTCGGACCTACTATTGAAAATAACCATCGTTTCAAGAATCCGTCTGGCTTTAGCCAGAAACAAGCCCTGAAACGCTTTTTCAAGACTACCTAATGACGTTCTCTTGAAGGCGGGTAAAGGAGAACCATGTTGATGTAAGCGCCGCATTTGGCGCCATCGAAACGGTGTTTCAGGTACAGCCGTCCAGCGGCTCACGCCATATACAGTAAAGACATTTCATGCTGTCATTAGGATTTCACTCGTCATCCCCCGGCCCTCTGTTATATGGAGTGCCTCAAGGCTCAGTCCTCTTCTCCATCTACACGTTTCCCCTCGGCCAGATAATAAGTGGCTTTTCCTGTGCATCGTTCCACTGCTACGCCGATGATACCCAGCTGTACGCGTCCATAAAACCAAATACCTACTCCGACATAAATGATAAATACTCCGCCATACAGGACTGAAATACCTTCAACTTAATGCCGCCAAAACATTATGTCAAAAACCTCGGTGTCACATTCAACCCTCGTCTAAATGTCAATCAGCATGTCATTAAAGTGATCCAATCCTGCTGCGTTCAGCTCAGAATCATCGCTATAATAAAACCCTTACTGCCAACGTCTGACCCTGAACAGATCATTCACATCTTCATTGTGACACATCTGTATTCCTGCTATTTGTTTTCTACCTGCCTGAGTCAAAGTGCTCTGTCGCGACTTCAGTTAGTCCAGAATTATAGCAGACAGACTTTTAGCCTCTCTGCACCAGCTGTCTGTCAGATACGGGATAGATTTGAAGATTCTCCTAATCACCTCCACCACTCTGAGCTGCTGACCCCCTACACCATTAACCGGCCCCCTCAGGTCTGGACCGTTTGCAAATCTCAGAGCCAGAGGTGGTCATTTACTTCCCTAGCCCCTATATTATGGAGCAACCTCTATGCTCCCCTCAGTCCAGTCTGCTGGGCTCCAACATTATATCACATTATTATAACAGTGTATAATATGCCTTAACCTACATAAACTGTGGTTGCTGTAGTTTGTTTTGATCATATGATGCAGATGTGTGTAGATGCATTGTGTTCTGTTTTATCTAGTGGTTGGCTTCCCTTGTTTCCTGATCTGTTAACGAAACCCTTGTTCTTCTGACACTGTAACTTCTGTCTCCAAAGGTGCCACAAAAACACTAGAGCACAGAAAGAGGCGCCGTTTGTGTTTTCACTTCTGCCGTTCTAACTCTTACCTTTTGTACGTTTGTCTCTGGACTGGTTAAACTATTCCACATCTGAAGAATGTATTTATTTCCAGTTGCTAGAATTATTTTATATCTTGTCAATTCGCTTCTACTTTAGTTGTTTTATTTTTCAAAATGTATATTTGTTTGAACTTCGACAAACGTGTTTAATGCCCTGTGCATTTGTTTTGCCCTCAGGGCTGAAGGCTCCTAGCTGTTCAACGTAACTAAAATAACATTACTGCTCAGAACTTGAGCCAAAACAACACTGACTGGTGAAGTGTACAACAATCTGCCATAACATCAAAACCCCCTGCCTCATATTGTCTTGGTCATATTGTCTTAGGATAAATCAGAGTCTTGTTACTCAGCCATGACCCTGTCACTGGTTCACCAGCTGTCCCTCCTCAGACCACTTTGGTAGGTTCTAACCCCTGCAGACCAGCCAACACCCAACAAAGACCGGCAGTTGTGATGTCATGGCTGATTGGTGTATGTGCAGCCTTTTAGAATGTTCAATAAATAACCTTTCCTTTTTAGAGACACATACTTTGAAAAGGTTGCAATTGAATTGAATTGTGGGAGTGTGACATCGTAATTTAGCTTGAGCGTAATAGAGTAACAGCTGGATGATCAATGGAAGAATGCATTTATTATTATCTTACTGACCCATAAATGTGGTTATATCTTATATTAACACATATAATATATATCTTACAATATTCAAGGATATATATTGTGTTTATCTTAAAGATCAATCTCTGTCAGAAATGATAAATTGGGCTCCTTCTTGTTTACGATTACTAAAGTTATGGCGTTTGATCACACTGTTCCCTTCATTATGTGTGTGTGTGTGTTTTAATCCTACCTGTCTTCCAGCAGACTCTCCTCTCTCTCTGCTGCACTCCTCGGTGTCTCCCGGTGGCGCATCTGTTCCCTGCTCACCGTCCTGCAGGTCCAGTATGCTGCAGACTGCTGCCCTCCGTCCTGTCTCCGCCCGGCCCAGCACCACCAGCCTCAGCTCTGCCGCACACCACACGCCCCGAAAACAAACACACACTCATGGGTTTTGATAGAATACTGCGCAGTTGGCGCGCTGAACGTTAACCGGGCATTTGTCGTCCCGGAAGAACTCAAGTTTCTGCGAATGGTGGCATTAGATGACATTTAATTCTGACATCCTCCACTTCACTCAGGTTAAAGTGTTTTTACTCAGATTACGTCATCAAATTCCACTCAAAGGCGGTTCCGCTTCCATCTACGGCCGTTTCTCCTCATCGGCTCAAACATTTACCGAAACTTTACATCTCCTGCGCTCTTCCTCTGACGTCACACAAGCAGCGGTGCAAACCGTCAACCACCTCTGGCCTACCTGATCTCGCGGCAGATGTTGACATTTGTGCTCCTGTTCTCGGCAGTATTCGGACTGGAATGAGGGATGGGCGCACTTCCTCGTTCCTGCCGGCTGACTCAGCCTGTGAGGCAGACCGAGGTAAGCGCAGCTCCATCTGTGGTGAAGAGCTTCTCAACCAGTGGCCCGGGGACCGCCCAGGGTCTATTCTTATCATCTAATGATGTCCGCCAACAGCAGACAGCTGTTAGGGAGCGTTATTGGGATTGAATTCATTCACTGATCAGCCATAACATTATAACCCCGGGAGATGAGGGCAGTACAAGATGGATTATCTTCTTGGAGTGGCGTCAGGACCTGAGTGACATTGACACGGTCTGGGTCAGAGCATCTCCAAAACTGAGGGGGGTTCCCGGTCTATGTTGGTTCTACAGTGTTCTAGGAAGTACAGCTGGTGAACTGGGTCATGGGCATGTGATGCTTGTTTATGGACATTGGGTCTGAAGGCTAGCCCGCGTTGTTTGATTCAATACAAGAGCAACTGTTGCAGAAATTGCTGAAAAGGTAAGTTCTGGTTCTGATGGGAGTGCAAGATAACTCCTATGTTCCTCAGGGTGGTGCTGGAGGCCAAAGTAAGCCCCCAGAAAACTGATCACAACAGATCGTGTTTCAGTCATTTTACTTTGATCTAATTATGTAAGAGAAGATTGCAGGTCATCCAGACTTTGAAGTCCTTGAAACAATACCTCAGGTATAGGTAAATGATTTAGATTCGCCTGATTTCATTGATAAGAATCGACAAGTAGGTGTGTCATCTACATAACAGAGAAAGTTTATGCGTTTCCTGATACTGTTGCCTAAATGGAGCAAATATAATGGGAATAAAACTGGCCAAACCACCGACCCCTGGGGAACTCCGTGGGTAACGTTGCTCTGCATGGAGGATTCATGGTTACAGAATAAAAACTGAGATCTGTCACAGAAATAAGCCCGAAAGCAACTGAATGCCTTTGATGCCAATTAGGTTTTCAAGTCTGTGTAGTAGAATTTGGTGGTGAATAGTATCAATGCAGCGCTGAGATCTAACCAGACCAGAACAGAGGCCGGTCCCTGCCATTAAAAGGTCATTTGTAAGTTCGACCATTTTTTCTGTGCTCTGCTGAACTCTAAAACCGACTGGAAAATCTTCAAATAAACTACCGTCATGCAGAAAATCAGACTATTGTTTGGCTCCGACTCTCTCCAGAATAAAGGTCTGTAGTTGTTTAAGTAGGGATACTTTAGAGGATTGTGATCAGCCCTACGGCGTCGCCGTCAGTGCTTGTACTGACGGTCGTAGGAATGGAGGCCTACAGGATTAACAACCAACCCAGAGTAATAGAAAGCCACTTCATCACATCCGTGGCGCGCTGTGGAGGACGCCCGGAGCCACTGCACTGACAGAGGAACAGAAATGCAATAAGTAAAAGAATAAATAAATAAAATCTTCCTCTGATTTAGTTTTGACTTTTTTCTGGAAATGAAATATGAAAAATAAAAAACGTTCTCCTCCAGTGCCCGGTCCTAGTACTCCTTCCTTCATAGCAGCACTTCTTAGAGGTTAAAGGAACCTGAGGTCAAATATATGAGGTTACATCAAAGATGACAAGACAACAACCTTTGTGTTCCTGTGCATTTTAGTAGAAAACATCAAATATGAGGACATGTCTGGTACAGTCACCAAGTAAAACCCACATTCACACACAGACACACACAAGCGCCCATAAACAACAGCACACGCTGCAGTAACAGTGAAGTGAAGCTGACATACCGAGACGGATTCCTGTGTCCAGTAAAATGTTTCATGTAAAAATATAAAAAATTCTAAAATTAAGTGGGTAGGGTTTTAAAAAAATACTTTAAAACATGTCGACACTATAAATATCCGAGGATTCAGAAGGCAGGCAGCGGCTCCATTCAAGTCACTCCTGTGAGGAAGCAGCCCGGTCAAAGGCGTTGACCTCTGACCCCAAATCCCTCCAGGTGATGATGAGCTTGAGTCACAGCCCTGGCATGATGTAGGCGATGTTATCCAGCGTGTTTGACTGAAAGAGTGGGAGAGCCTCAGTGAGATGTGTGACTACCGGCAGCGATTGAAGGGTTAATAATGCTGATAGCGTACCAGGACATTTCGAGGACATCCATTTAGCTGTGGGATCTGTGCTGTGAGGCAGGTCAGCGGTCCCAGCGCACACAGGATGGAGTCCAGAAGGACAGAAAGACTCCCGGACACCGCCACCATCCCCTGACAAAGAAACATCAGTCACGTGAAAAACCCCTGACTCGGCAGTGTGGAGTGTGTCACAGAGGCACGGAGGTAGGAAGGAGTCCACCCGCATTGGTTTCCCTCCACAAGTCCATCTTTGGCCGTCACAGTCCATCACAAAGCATTTTTGGAGCAAAAATAAACATATATATGTACAGTCAAACCAAACGTCGTTTCAACCTATCAGATTAAGATCATCTGCATATTTGGTTCAAGCGCAGGAAGACGAGCCGACTTGATTTTCTAGGGGAGATAAAAGTCGTAGGGCGGTGAAGTTTTTATCATTGCTGTTGGTTTGTTTCATTCTCAGTTGTGTTAGTTAATGACCTGCTGTTAATTAGTTGTGTAAATACATTCGACATATCTGTAAACACTTCCGTAGGAAGCATAAAACAGTATGAAGCTCCCATTCTGCTTTCTTTGATTCCCTTTTTTGGTTAGGGTGAGATCAGGGACAGTGGAGGTCACTCTGCGTCTTGATTTCAACCTTATGTGTCTGAAAGGAATAAATACTATGTGATTCAAACTGTGGAGCGGGAGAGCAGAACAACAAATGCCTCCCGTCCAGGTTTCCACTACAGGCTCCTGCCTGCGAGCTTGATTATAAATTACACAAAAATGTTAAATGTACAGATGAAAGAAGCCGGAGCAGAGTATTTAATTATTCATCCCAGGGCCGCTTAATACCAGGTTTCAGTGCCCACCCCTTACAGAATAATGAGTGCACATTAAATAAACCTACATAACCTCTGATTATTTTCAGAAGATTGTGTAACTTCCACAGGAAGCTAGAACCGGCGTGGACGAGGTCGTCTCGTCCTGAACGCAGTGGCAGTCAACCGAAACTGAGCAATCGCTGGTCACGTAGGCAAACATACAGGAAACCCCCACAAGCATCTCTTCTCTGCTCCTTTCTTTTCTATTCATGAATTTGAAGCAAATAATACTGCAAAATATTTTTTTGCTGCAACACTAAATGGACAGATGATGGAAGAGAAAAATCCATGTTGACAGAAATCCGTCTGTAGAGGGGACTCCAGCCGTGAGTATAGGACATGATGGTGGGAGGGTCACATGCTGCTGGACAGAGTGGCGGTCTGTAACTATGTGTGTGCGGTGTTTGCTGTAGGGTGGAGGGAAGGGCAGAGTTTTGTCCGAGGCTTTTCTTTCCGACACAATCAGGTGACGCAGTTAAGGGTTATACATCACCAGGGGTAAAATATTGACACACTTCAATTGTTGACTCTCCTGCTCTTTAAAAGCACTTTATCACATGGTGCAGTTGAGCTCAGTTGGAGGACTTCACCTGCAAATACTCTAGCACAGATGTTCCCCCTCTATTTATTATTTGGAATTGTTCTTTCAGCCAAGTGTCCCGAGAAAAAAAAACATGTCTGCTAAGAAAAACCCTCCTCCTACAAATGATGGTAGCATCAGAGTGTGATTTATTCAACATAAACCTGGTACTGACGGACACTTACAGGCTACATTTCATGTGTTTACAATCCCTCACTGCATTCTGATTGCATGAGGACGTGCTGAGTCATGGATCTAAACAACAGGATTTCTCCCTTCTGAGTTTTTTGATCATGAATTGTTGATTTTCATCTTTAATCAATATCTACATCTCTTACCACCAAGCAGGACTGAATCGGTTTTTGCTGCTAACAGATATTAAAATAGGGATCAGGGATATAAAATGAGGTTCATTGGACCTTTATTGGCCCTTTCTTAGTAGAAAGTGATTTTATATGCTGATATGTATACAAATACAAAATAACATTTAAACAAATAAAGTCACAAAAAGCCCTTGTGGAAGCTTAAGGTGTTGTAGCATCCCCATTTTAGAAACATTGCTTTAGCAGGTACCACGGGTGCAATTCGATGAAAAACAAGGGCTACTGGGCTTTAACTGGGAACCGGCTCGACCCAAATGTGTGCGCGCATGCATGCGGAAGCTAACCTCTGTTTCCT
The DNA here is from genome assembly GCA_037951165.1 of Lophius americanus. NCBI lineage: Eukaryota > Metazoa > Chordata > Actinopteri > Lophiiformes > Lophiidae > Lophius > Lophius americanus. Next base: position 80,752 of record JBBDHG010000330.1, read on the forward strand.
GTAGCCGATGCCCAATCAGGGACAGGGACTCTCCTAGAAGCTGCAGGTGAGCTGCTGCATCGATGGGATCCACCTCTGGGACTCGTGCGGGAGACAGGGACACTGCGCCTGGCACTCTGTTGGGTGACACCATCCCTGTTGCCGTTCCAGAAACTTGCCAAGGAAAACGCAAATGCAGCGGTAATGAGCAAATGAAGAGCTGAGAGATGAAGAGTCTCGCTGATGGAGATGTTTCATGCTAGAGTCCCACTCACCTTTGCTTTTGCTCTCAGCGGTGCTCTTGTGTTTGACTGTTGTGGCCTCAGCTTTGTTCTGTTTGTGCTGCAGATACTGAGCTTTCTGCCTCCAAACCTGCAGGAGCACAAACAGAACCCAGAGGGTTCCCTGAACTGCCACATTTCCAAACACCAACAATGATATCCAGAAGATATGATATCAAATAAGGATAGAAACTTACTAATTTGTCTTTCTCGGGCATCGCTTTCCAGACCTCTGCCAGCCTTTTACTAAGCTCACCAAACACTACAGATCAGACACACAAGCTCACTCTTAAACACTCTTTTAACGAGAGGACTACACGCCAATCAGTGTCATCACAAGAGTCCTCACTCACCCAGTCCTGGCTGTTCGGCATTTATGTTGACTCTGTACTCCTTACAAAACACCTGATACGCTGATGTGTTCTTCTTCTTGGGCTGTTTAGAGGATAATTGCGTCAGATTTCTGCCGTTCAAAGTTAGTTTCTAGTTTGGCTGTGAGTGAGATTCTCACCTTATCTTTATCCTTCTCGTGCTTTTCCCGATCTTTCTCGTCCTTCTTCTTCTTCTTCTCAATTAGTCCGTCGTGGCCTTGATGGTGGTGTGGAGGCACGGGCGTGCCCATGGCATACATCGGACCCACGGCGCTGTGAGTGACAGTGGGATGGGAGTGGCTGTGGCCCCTCGATGAGTCTGTGTCACACAAAGATGAACAGCACTAATGAAGTATTGTAGGTAGAGATGATTTTTATAAAGTCTGCCCGGCCATACCGATTTTTATTTCTTCTTCTTTAAAGTTTGAAACCTTAGCGAGTAATATATTTGAAGTGCTCTTACTTTGAAGGATTGCAGGGGAAGTGACAAGGCTGGTCGACATTGTGTCACGTGTATGAATTCTGATCGGTTAAAATGAATGTCCTTACCGCCCTGCGTGTCTTTAACCAATTGTAGGACATTCCAAAGTGAAAGTAAAACTTTGTAAGTGTTGTTCAGTTCATTATATGTCATAGGTTGGCTGTGTTCAGGGAATCCACGGCTTGCAGCTGCCTCTGGTCTGAGCTCCAGCTAGCTTTAGACGCTCTTCTAACGTTGGCTTTTAACATGAAGTGTGTGATTTCGTTTGTTGTGCCGAACGCTTTCGGGGTTGATCCGCAGCTCCTTTGGTCCTAAAAGCATAAATGACCGTATTGACACATACATTCAGCGAGCTCGGGGCTGATTCGGAGCTTCGGCCAGCTTTAACGCTCCCAGCTAACGCGCGCTTCATCTTACTACGTTCCTCGCGTTGATTAAATGTGAAATGGGTGATTAAGTTCATTGTGCCCAACGTTTTTGGGGTTGAAGTGACGCCTTATTTTGTCCTTACTGGTGGTGTATATTGGGTTTACTTGTGAGATGTCTGGAGCCGTGGTAGCACATGCTGGGTGTGCGTGTACGGTGCATTTGTGTAACCGGGACGTAACCGAACTCCAGTGTCTCTGCACGGCCAATTGCATCAAACTTAGCCTCCCGGTGCCGATTGATTGACGGTTCAGTTTGTACCGCAGTTTTGACCAGGCCCTTACTTTGTTAACCTAAATGCACACAACCCTCGCTGATGAACTTTCCTCCTCGTCTCTCATAATTCATTGGATCAGACCTGCAGACTAACTTTATACACTGGTGTGCCCAACCTTTTTATCATGAAGAGGCCTAAAGGTGCAGATCAGTGATTCTGGTCATTTGAATAAGGGATAAAGGGATGATATTAAGTGTTTGAAGTAAATAAACTCATATGGCTTCTATTGGAGAATAACAAAAAACAGCAACTGATATTAAATAAAGTTTAAGTAGATTTCTATGAACAGTTCTCGGTTTTACCGATGTAGTAGTTGGATTCTCCGGTACCAAACAGAGAAACAGTCGACTCATGACTATGCTGCCCTTTAATAAACCATGATGATTTCTCTCTTCTTCTTCCTCTCCTCTGAGAGCCCACTACGGTAAACCCCTAGCAGGGGAAACCCTGTGCATAGGTGTCTCAGTACCGAGGACACGACAAGCGCTGTGCTGGACTTATATCCTGATTTCTTCTTTTCTTCTGAGTGTATTTAAAACAAATTGGTGTCAAATCTTCAATCTAGATTTAAAATGAAGGTAAGCTGCGGAAACCCAATACACGTTTTGAATGATAACCTTATTTAGTGAACAAAGTTATCGAATGCCAGCCGGTGCAGCCAATAAAAGGGTTTAGTCACATCTCTCCCATTACAGTTTCAAACAGCAAACTCACCTCCAAATCCTTTGCTGTGCTTTTTCTCCTTCCCGCTTTTCTCCTTGTCTCGGTCTTTTTCTTTGTCCTTTTTCTTCTTGCTTTTTTTGCTCTTCTTTTTCTTTTTCGACAGGTGTGTGTAGGAATCATCTATAACCAGCTCACCTGCCTCCAGCTCACCGCCAGATGAAGAGCTGTCGTCTCCAATGCCACCTCCATAATGACCTGCATGACAGTCAATGTTGATGAATGAATATTAGTTAATGCCTGAATAGTTGAAGGTGGTGCAGTGCCTGAGTACAAGCGCCCGCTACTACTTTCTCTCCTAATAACATGACAACAATGAATACCTACATAATAAAATTATTGATACCACATTTGGCATCCCCGGAACATAATTGATCTTTACCTTCCACCTCCACTTCTTTCCCCACCACGGGCAGCGGATCTCGACTCTGCAGCAGTTTCTTCTTGGGCGGCTTGGAGAGCTGCATCTTGTCCCTGTCCTTCTCCTTCTTAACACTTCCTTTGGAAGAGTTTTGGCTGAACGGGAAACTCTCTCCTTCATCCTTCTCCGGCGACATGATGAGCTTCATTTTCAGCCCGTCTGCCTCACGTAACGTCAAGGGCTCTTCTTTGGGGGTTCCGCCGTGAAATAGAGACGACTTTGAGGAGGAGGAAGAGTGCTTCTTGGAGGAAGATGACGACGAAGACATGGGGCGGGAATGAGAGAAAGAGTGGCTTCCTTTATTTCCACTGCCACTGCTGCTCTCACGTTTGCGGTCCTTGGAGGAGTGTGAGGAGAAAGAGGGGTACGATGGTTTCTTGTGCAAATGTGGACTGGGGTCTGAACCTGTGGCCATTGGAGAGGTGATAGCCTGCAGGAGGCCCATCGCTGTATCTGTCGGGTGTGAGGATGAGGAGGGCGAAAGAGGAGGGGAGCGGTCTAAAGACTTGTGCTTTTTCTTGTGGGGAGGGGGACCTGAACCATCATGGTCTGAAAGAAGAAACGGAGAGGAAAAGAAAAAGGAAAATGAAGTTGCACTGCTTGATTCTGGTATATCCTAATAATATAACATTCCGTGCTCTCACCTCTGTAATAGTAGTCATCACCATGCTTCTTCTTCTTTTTGTGCGAGTCCCCTCCAAGCAGGAAAAGTTCGGAATCCTGTGGAATGACAAAATCGTTTTGCATTTAATTTTTATAACACCTTTACTAATGGCTTATATAAGGTTATAAAGGTTAGGCAGGGCAAATAATCAAGTTTAATCCTCAAATTTAGACTTTTATTTGTTTTAAGTTCAAGAAAGGTCAAATTAATTCTGCTGTTGGACAGAGAAAACAAGAAAACACATACATCTTCTTCTTTGGGCTGTTCCCTTTCGGGTATCAACAGCAGAACATCTGTTTCCTTCTCGCACTGTCTTCTGCATCTTAATCTGTAACACCAACCAACTGCATGTCCTCTCTCACCACATCCAGAAACCTCCTCTTTGGTCTTCCCCTTTTTCTCCTGCAATAGATCCACTATCCCTCCTCTTCACGGGTCAGAACCATCTCAATCTGTCCTCTCTGACTTTGTCTCCAAGATGTCTAACCTGGTCTGTCCCTCTGATGTCTCCTTCCTAATCCTGTCCTTCCTCCTCACTCCCAGAGAACATCTGAACATCGTCAACCCTGTCACACAGTGAAATTATGTGAGAGTGGAGACAGTTGTTATGCACATGTGGAAACCTTGTGTTATTAAGGATCATAATAAGAATAATAATAAAGAATAATAATGAGAATCGATTCCTTTTTGCTCAGAATTGAGATTGTGATTCTCCCCGCGATCTTAGCATTAAGTTAGCATCATATTTCACTTTGTAGTGACATGAGAAATTTAAGTCCCAGTGGAGCACAGGTAGATGCATGCAGGCACTAAAGGGGTATCTCTCGCAGCTCGTGTGCGGTAGAGCTTCGAGAGATACCCCTTTAGTCCAGAGCGCATTTATATCTGAGCAGTATATCTGTGTATCATGTCGGAATGTACAAGACCATAACAGGGCCTGTTTTTAGGGGGGCCTGTCTAATTTACGTCTGAATGGAGATCGCAATCTTTTTACGATTACTCGCCCAGTCCTAGAGGATAGCCTAAGTATATGACGGCTCGTAATGCATGTGTCAGCCCCTTACTGGGATGATCTTGTTTCCATACTTCCCATTTATCAGCTCTGTGTTTATGCACTGCAACCAACATTCTTCAAATCCCAACATAGATTTCGTATTAGATTCAAATCAGCCAGCTATGGCCGCTGCACTAGAATGTTCCAGGACTTCTTCTGACACCAATTCTTTGTGGGCTCTGAGTTCTGCGTTTGATTGTTATCCTTTTGGAATGTCCAATGACAATGCCAAAGCCTGAGCTTCCTCACTTATGGCAAAAAAGTTTCCTCTAGAATTTCCTGATACTTGATGGAATTCATCTTTCTGTCTTCACTCCACAGCTTTCCATTGCCCAAGGAAGCAAAGCAGCACCAGCGCAGCACCGTGCTACTATCCAACACATACTTCATTCTTTCTCCTCCAGAGATAGCACACATCCATAGGCCCTAAAAGTTGTTTCATCATTCTGAAGATCAGCGTACCAGAAACTTCTGAGTCTAATCTAGATGGTACTAGGCATAATGGATTCAACTTTTCTTGTGCTTTTGGGAGGTGAACAGTAATAAGCCTCCAATAGAAGTGACATTATGGCTTAATGAAAATGTAAGCCTTAATGGAAAAAAAAAACCTTTGAGACTCCACTGCTAAAGTAAGAAGTTTGGCAGAACAGAATTTGTGCTGATTGTGGATTTCTTTTTTTCTTAATGTGTTGTGCTGAGCCATTTAAATTGGTCTTGGGAGATTTGGTTATTGCAAACATCTTATCAACAACATATTGTGCCAATAAAACTTAAATGTAATGGGGAGTAAATGATATTGATTCAAACTGTAATGGTTTTGATTTTAAAAATGAAAATACTGTGGACAGTTAACTTACCTTGGGTCGTATCTTGGAAGACTTTCTGACCTGGGCAGCAATCTCTTCTTCTTCCCTGAGGAGGTCCTTGTATGACCTTCTCTTCTCTCTCTGGCTACGACCAGCGACGAGGCCCCTGTCGCCTTCCATCCCCATATCTAAAATAAGTGAAAAGAGAACCATCATTTTCACTTCATATTAACACATTGATTAAAAAGCCAAAGTATTGAAATAAGACTTGTTACATCTCGGTCTCTTTTGAAGTTCCAGAAATAACAGTCAATGGTAATGTCATCACATATTTCTTTTTATGAACGCAAAAAATATATATTTGATTACAGAAAATTACAAATATTATAACTGCAGCTCTTACCACTCCCTCCTTTACTCTTGATCTCCTCAAAAGCCATAGCTTTGTCAGGAGGTCTACTATATGTCAGTATTTCTCTGACATATAAGGTAGGACTCAGATCTGTGAAAAGAAATGCATGTTGGGGTACTGAATTTATAAACATCAAATTTGGACAACAAGGGTTGGCAGTACTTTAAGTTGAAAATTTTCGCATGTAACAAAGTATGTTATTCAACTTTACCTACATAAAAAATGTAATTACGCCTTTACCGAGATGCTACAACTACTGCTGCACTCCAGCACTGAGCGACCGCTACAGCTGGAGCTAACCCTGACATAACACCGCCTAAAAGTGGGCAAGTGCGGGAAGAGGGGATGCTTCGTGAAAAAGTACAATTTCCGTTACATTACAATGATAACAAAAATGACAATCACAATAAGATATTGCAATTAATGTTAGTTACACAAATTCCCGCCTACTTTCGTAAATATACACAAACACACCCCCTCTCAATTTACTTTGAGGCATAAGCTTCGCTACAGAACAGCAACAGGATCCGTGCAGCCGACTTTGTCATCAGCTTGACGGTGACAGCTTTAAGGAAAGCCCGAGGCGTCCACAAATAGCTAGGCCGCGATGTCCACGAGTGCACAAAATACAATGGCGGACATGTATTTAAGTCGGCGCATATCTTAATCCGCACTGGGTGATAGCATGTTTAGTTCAGAAACGGTGAAAAATGACAAAAATATATTGATTTAATATTACTACCTCTATGGGTTCTCCAAAATTACGCGGGTCCGGCCGCCATCTTTACTTTCAGGCGGACAACAATGCGTGTCCGTGTAGGGGAGGGGCATCGATGACGCAGCCAATAAGCGCACTAGCTGCACGTTCCCTGCCGCGACTGACAGCTAGAAATCCCCCTCGTTAATGTGTTCATATTGAAATAAGGATATCAAATTGAATAAAAACCCAGATAAATGGAACATTTTTTATCACATTTTTATAAAAAGACAACATTTCACCAATATAGCCAAACATATTGATTTATTGATTCACATAAATGCATGTACGATGACAACCATATGAATCGTTACAGTACAATCCACATACAAACAGTACAAGAGTAAAGGCAACGAGATACAAATATGGTGATGATAAGAAAACCCATAAATACAGTGAAAACTATTTTCTTCATAAGAAACATGTCATCATAGAGCTTGGCTATTAATTAAAGGCAAAGAAGATGTCAGCACACACCAGTCACTAACACACTCTCAAACAAAAGCTGGAGAGTCAAGGTCCTGCTGCAGGGTTCACTTCTGTTCCTTTAACCTCTTCCTCTCTGTGTATTTTTCCTGAAGGGGTCTCTTTTGTTCTTTTTCTGAAAAACTAACATGCAACACTTTGTCCATAACCTAAAAGGATAACTACTGCACCACAGTACTGGGTATTCAATTTCAGAACCTCTTCATATTCAAGCAAGACGACAACATTTTTGTCAGGACTTGTATCGTCCAAACCTCTCGGCATGTGTAACAATATCAGGAAAATTTAAGTGATTGTTAGTACAATGTCTAACGAGGGCATCCAATGAGGTTGACATGTATAAAACGGTTCTAATGTTAAGTGTTTTGGGTCTCTCGATAAATTGTCAGTCTGGAATAAGGACAAATCGCCCGTCATGATGGTTCAGTATTTACATGTCAAAGGCTAATGCAGAAGAGGCTTTGCATCAGCAGGAGGAGGAATTACGCTTTCCAAGTATTTTATTCTCTACCTTGCCCCCAAATTCTGTTTCTGTAGACTGAGTGACGTAAAACTGGCCAATAAATCGGTCACTTCATCCACCTGGGAAAAGATAAAAACAAAAAATTCCACGTGAGTTGCACAAATTCTATTTAATACGCAATTAAGACATTGATCTGAGAGTGAATCAAGGAGTATGCAGGCCTGACCTGCTCTTTGGTGCGTGTGTGCTGCAGCTGTGTGGAGATGTGCTCTAGCCTCTGTTTAGCTTCACTCTGGCCCATTAAGTTCAGATATTCCCTCAGCATTTGAATAATCTGAAAGGGAAAGTCGTATAAACATTTTCCGATACACCATTTACCTTAAAATGAAGAATGAATGTTAATTTGCTGGGACCATCAGGATCCATCCACAGCCAGGAAATGCATTCTCTACCTGTGTGACTTCTCCTCTCAAGGTCTCTAGGCTGCGTGAATCTCCCTCCTGCAGGATATTAAGCTTGGAACGAGCCAGATGAAGAGGAGTCCTGCCAGCTCGGTCAAGGGCATCGACACGGGCTCCTTAACAAAGAGCAAACATCTCTCAGATACAGTTTCAGAAAATGTCCCAATTCTAAAGGAGTAATAATAATAATAACAATAACCGTTGAGTTAATTTTTTGTCACAAGGTCATCGCTGTGGTCACATTCTCATTAGCATAAATTCCTTTTAACCCATGATTCACACAGAGTCCCACCCTGAACTATATTGTACGTTAATGTTGTAAATTACTTTGGATTGAACGAATCTTAAATAATCTTCATGTTTGTCATAAGATGAATCTCCGACTGTGAATCTCAGTTGGAGGAGGTGATAACACAGTTGACCAATTTGGTTATCTAATGGAACACCTTGTAAGAATTTGACCATCTATGGCCTGCATTCATCTAGAAGAAATCCCAATGGCAATATCTTAACTTTAATAATGTTAATAATCGTTCTCTTCTTCTTTGGGCAATAGGGGTCTCTACATGGATCCCCCGTTTCAATCTTGCCCTGTCCTCTGCATCTTCTTCTGTCCCAGCAACCAACTGCATGTCCTCTGTCACCACACCCAGAAACCTCCTTTGGTTCTTCTCTTGCCTGTAGCTCCATCTCAAGAATCCTTCTACCAGTAGATCCACTATCCCTCCTCTTCACGGGTCAGAACCTTCTCAACTGTCCTCTCTGACTTTGTCTCCAAGACATCTAACCTGGACTGTCCCTCTGATGTCTCCTTTCTAATCCTGTCCATCCTCCTCACTCCCAGAGAACATCTGAACATCTTCAGCTCTATCTCATGTCCTCTGGTAAGAGCCACCGTCTCTAAACCATCCAGCAGAGCTGCTCTCACCACCATCTTGGAAACCTTTCTCTTCACTCCTGCTGCTCCTCTTCTGTCACAGATAACTCCTGACACTCTTCTCCACCACCCAGTCCACGCTGCCTGCACTCGCTTCTTCACCTCTTTTTCCGCTCCACATTGTTCTGAACACTTGACCCCAAGTCCTTAAACTCCTGCACCTTCTCCACCTCTACAATAATCATTCTACCTGTCTCCCTTTCACCCGTCTACCATTCTATGCGGTCTGACTATGTTCTCCACCTTCAGTCTCCAATCTTTTTCAGGTTATATCTTCTCCCTTCACCAACATGGCCATTGAAGACTGCTACAACCACTACTCTCTCAACCCTTGGAATACTCTCCGTCACTTCATCCAACTCCTTCCAGAAATTCTCTTCCTCTCCCAACTCACAACCAACTTGTGGGGCATAACTGAGACAACGTTCTTCATCGCACCTCCAATGTCTATCTTCATGCTCATCACTCTATGAAACTCTCTTCACCTCCAGAACACGCTTCACATACTCCTCCTCCAGAATCACCCCTACCCCATTTCCCCTCCCATCCCCACCATGATAAAACAGTTTGTACCCTCCTCCGATGCTTCTAGCCTTGCTGCCTTTCCACCTAGTCTCTTGGACACACAGTATCTCTACCTTCCTTCTCTTGGCGTTGACTGTGTTCGCTGAGATCCATCCTGAGATTTTTTCTGGCCCCAGTGAGCTCAAAAGGGTGTGTGGATGCTGACTGGCATGACTCAGGCGGCTGACAAGTAACATGTCAAATTACAAATGTGACAAATCTGAAAGCATGACACGGCAGAAAGCAAGGCTCTCTTGTTTCGCACAGAATCTGATAAAAGAGGAAACGTAGGAAACCAGTTTTGAGTGCCACATATTGATTTGGCATAGGTTTTATGTCAGATTCCCTCCTCCTTTATCCAGAACCAGCACTAGAAGTACATTGGCTTGTGACCTCTTTGTGACTGGGTTATATCTTGAACAATCTATCTTATCAAATAATGTTACTAACTAATTAAATAACTTGTGCTTTTAAGTAAACTAAGTATTTGTCAAACAGAAATATTAGTCTTCCAAGAGAAATCTGTTTTTTAAAAAGAATGACAGTCTTTTTTGCATTGGACTACGGGGTTAAAATGGGATCTGGCAGGCGGGGTAACCCCTACATTAAAAAGAAGCAGCACAGGCCAGACCAGGTGATTTGAAAACACAGCACCTACTCCGAATCTTAATCCTAAAAATGAGAAAAATGTGTAAATAAAATAAATAAATATGTGCCATGACATCATTAAGTCGCTGTTTCTCCAGCTTACTTAGAAAGAGCTGTTCTATCATGGAAAACTGACCAGTAAAGATGTTTCAGTGGTCTCACCTCCTCTCAGCAAAGTGGTGATTACAGGCACGTGGTTGGTGCAGGCCGCTGCAGGAAAACAAGATTACTTTAGAAAGGATGCAACAAAAAGTGTAAATGAAACTCTCCTCCTGCATGAAAATATACAGTACATCTGATAATTGGTGCAGAGCTGAGCTTAATGCATGTGCATAACTGTGTCAGAGTGAAACCACATACCACTCCTGACCAGAGTGCTACAGGTTAGTGATGCGTCTTTCTTACCCAGATGGAGGGGAGTATTTCCCAGACTGTCTCGCTGGTTGGGGTCAGCGCCGTGGCTCAGCAACAATTGGACTACAGTCATAAAAACGGATATTTTACAGTTAAAATTTAGACTCAAATGGCACCGACTTAATAATACAGTGTGCAAGAAAGGGAACTGTAGATACAACAACCCCTGGAGTTGAAAACAACTATGGAAAAAAGGAAGGACAAAATTTAGGACTAAAAATCAGATAAATACTGTTCTCAAAAATATGGACAGTGCATGACCTTCTTCATTAATATGTGGATTGTAATTCTTACTAATAAAATCAGAGCCAGAGCTGCAGAGTTGGAGTGTAATGATCAATGGTCCTAAAGGAGGATGGATTGGGTCCAACATGTTGCTTAAATCCTCCTTTCCTGCCTTCTTGCCGCGTTGAGGACGATTTCTCGTGATACTGTTATGACATTCTTGTCATCAACCTACCGATACTTTCATTGCCATTGCAGGAAGAGAAATGGAGCGCCGTCCTTCCCTTGTCGTCAGCTGCACAGGGGTCTATGTCATCTTGCAGGAGTTTGCGAACTGGAAGAACATTCATTTATCAGTAAAGCACAGCCTTGTAATGGATATTAATGCATCACCTCAGTGTTCATACCTGTTTCAATGTCGTTGCTGTTCGCAGCATCCCTCAGTCTTTTTACAGCTGTGGAGAGAAGATGTTCAAAAGCTGCTTTAGGATTTGATAAATGGGGTCCGACTGCAAGGCATCAGAGCAACGAAGACATCCTTCAGAGTCATTCACAGATCACTCAATGTTTTTAAGATGGGGACTTTTTACGAACAATAACGGGTATTTCAACTGAACATACGCTGGTGTGCTTTATGTATATATATATTTTGTATCACACTTTTATCTTACTGTTATTGCCACATGACACTTTGCTCATGTTTATATGACCAAATATTCCCCTATCGTGATATTTCTATCTATTTGTGAAGTCCAGTTCTGTGAATCCGTTTTAGGAAACAGCTTGCAAATAGTATAATTTACAAAACAAATATAATCAACCTAACATATAATAGGAGTTGAATAATTTAAGTTATTTAGAGTGCTATAGCGTGATTCAGTTATAGAAAATTGTTGATAAAAAAGTAGATCGTGTCAATAAACCTACCAAATGCTGGTGATTGATTTTATTCCAACTGTATGCAGATGTTATAACACTTTACTTTAGCTTTTATTCTGTATGTGAAACTACAAAACTATAACAATAATAATAAAAATACATTCAATTTATAATGCTCTTTACATTTAGAACTACACAAAGGCGTAACTGATTTATAGACTGGAGTAAAAGAGATGACAGTTCCATACCGTAGATATCTTTACCGATAGGACCGAGGCTCCGCACCGTTCGGTGCTGACGCCGGGCACTTGTCCCGGTCATCTTACCCAGCTTACTCGTCACACTACCGGAGCCGACCTCTGCTCGTCCGGGCTCCCACAACAGGTGCAGGTACCTGAGTTCTTTGTCGTCTCTCGGTCCTCCTCGACCCAACAAGACTTTACCCTCACCGGTCCCGCTAATCCCGAACCCGACGGCGGCGGCAGCCCCGTCCTCCACCCGCTCCCGCTCTCTGCCCACCGCCTCCCGGGAGTCATCTCCCGGTCCAGGCTCCACCATGTACTCCCCCTCGGAGCTGGATCGGTCGTTATCCGAGACAGCGCTTTGGCTCCAGCCGTCCATACTCTAGGGCGACATACGGACGCTGCGTTGATAGCAGTCACGTCGCAGACGATCCAAGGTGCTGCCAGCACAAACAGGAAATAACGCAGGCGTCAATATCTGCAGGGAACTGTGAGTGTCTGCTCCGTCAGCGCCATCACAGCAGGAAACCAACGAGGCACAGAAGCTTCTGGTGCAATTCAGTCAAACGACTGGACCCCGAAGATGAGCAAAATGTCCCCTAGATCACATTTTACATTTCTACGGATAATAGTAGAAGTCACACCCATTGTCCAGTCAGCAGCTCCAGAGTAGGAACGACCAATCAGCTCGCGCGTTTATCATTCGCTCTTGTCCAATAGGATTCATGTACCTGGGCAGCCAATCAGATGGTCGCTCTGTCGGATACAATATTTCGCACATGCGTAGTATGGAACATCTCACTACTACCGCTTTCTGTACTTCAGTCATCTCCCCCGCGTTCAGTCCTTTCCCGAACACGTACGTGTGCGTCCTTTAACGTGAACACAAGTTCAACAGTTCATGAAAATACGTCCTGTCACCTCAAAGAAACATCTCATGTAAAAACATCCTGTCACCTAAAATAAACAGTTCATGTAAAGACGTCCTGTCACCTCAAAGAAACATCTCATGTAAAAACATCCTGTCACCTAAAATAAACAGTTCATGTAAAAACGTCCTGTCACCTCAAAGGAACAGTTCATGTAAAAACGTCCTGTCACCTAAAATAAACAGTTCATGTAAAAACGTCCTGTCAACCCAAAGGAACAGTTCATGTAAAAACGTCCTGTCACCTCAAAGGAACAGTTCATGTCAAAACGTCCTGTCACCTAAAATAAACAGTTCATGTAAAAACGTCCTGTCACCTCAAAGGAACATCTCATGTAAAAACATCCTGTCACCTCAAAGAAACAGTTCATGTAAAAACGTCCTGTCAACCCAAAGGAACAGTTCATGTAAAAACGTCCTGTCACCTCAAAGGAACAGTTCATGTCAAAACGTCCTGTCACCTCAAAGGAACAGTTCATTGAAACGTCCTGTCAACTCAAAGGAACAGTTCATGTAAAAACATCCTGTCACCTCAAAGGAACAGTTCATGTAAAAACGTCCTGTCACCTCAAAGAAACATCTCATGTAAAAACGTCCTGTCACCTCAAAGGAACAGTTCATGTAAAAACGTCCTGTCAACTCAAAGGAACAGTTCATGTAAAAACGTCCTGTCACCTCAAAGGAACAGTTCATGTAAAAACGTCCTGTCAACTCAAAGGAACAGTTCATGTAAAAACGTCCTGTCACCTCAAAGAAACATCTCATGTAAAAACGTCCTGTCACCTCAAAGGAACAGTTCATGTAAAAACATCCTGTCACCTCAAAGGAACAGTTCATGTAAAAACATCCTGTCACCTCAAAGGAACAGTTCATGTAAAAACGTCCTGTCAACTCAAAGGAACAGTTCATGTAAAAACGTCCTGTCACCTAAAAGGAACCGTTCATGTCAAAACGTCCTGTCACCTCAAAGGAACAGTTCATGTAAAAACGTCCTGTCACCTCAAAGAAACATCTCATGTAAAAACGTCCTGTCACCTCAAAGGAACAGTTCATGTAAAAACGTCCTGTCACATCAAAGGAACAGTTCATGTAAAAACATCCTGTCACCTCAAAGGAACAGTTCATGTAAAAACGTCCTGTCATCTCAAAGGAACAGTTCATGTAAAAACGTCCTGTCACCTAAAATAAACAGTTCATGTAAAGACGTCCTGTCACCTCAAAGGAACAGTTCATGTAAAAACGTCCTGTCACCTCAAGGAACAGTTCATGTAAAAACGTCCTGTCACCTCAAAGAAACATCTCATGTAAAAACGTCCTGTCACCTCAAAGGAACAGTTCATGTAAAAACGTCCTGTCACCTCAAAGGAACAGTTCATGTAAAAACGTCCTGTCACCTCAAAGGAACAGTTCATGTAAAAACGTCCTGTCACCTCAAAGAAACATCTCATGTAAAAACATCCTGTCACCTCAAAGGAACAGTTCATGTAAAAACGTCCTGTCATCTCAAAGGAACCGTTCATGTAAAAACGTCCTGTCACCTCAAAGGAACAGTTCATGTAAAAAACGTCCTATCACCTAAAATAAACATCTCATGTAAAAACGTCCTGTCACCTCAAAGGAACAGTTCATGTAAAAACGTCCTGTCACCTCAAAGGAACAGTTCATGTAAAAACGTCCTGTCAAATCAAAGGAACAGTTCATGTAAAAACATCCTGTCACCTCAAAGGAACAGTTCATGTAAAAACGTCCTGTCACCTCAAAGGAACAGTTCATGTAAAAACGTCCTGTCACATCAAAGGAACAGTTCATGTAAAAACATCCTGTCACCTCAAAGGAACAGTTCATGTAAAAACGTCCTGTCACATCAAAGGAACAGTTCATGTAAAAACATCCTGTCACCTCAAAGGAACAGTTCATGTAAAAACGTCCTGTCACATCAAAGGAACATCTCATGTATCTCGGTTCACCTTCCCTCCTGATTCTCCTTGATCTGTCTGCTGCCTTCGACACAGTTGACCCTGGAATACTCCTACACCGCCTACATCACACCACTGGACTCACTGCCACCGCCCTAAACTGGTTTCAATCCTACCTCACTGACAGAACAGAATACGTTTCCCTTGGAAGTTCAAAGTCCCGGACCCACACCGTCACCTGTGGAGTCCCCCAGGGATCAGTCCTTGGCCCCATTCTCTTCATAATATACATGCCCCTCCCCCATGGCCGTGTCATCAGTCGATATGGACTCTCATTCCATTGTTACGCTGATGACACGTAAATCTACATAAAAACTGACATATGTTCCTCCTCAGCCTCTCCATCCTCATCTTCATCATCTCCCCTGTCAACTCTCCGCGCTTGTCTGGAGGAGATAAAGGTGTGGATGAAAAACAACTTTCTCCAGTTGAACAGTTCCGAAACCGAAGCTATTTTAATTGGCACCCCTCATCAGACCCAGTCTTCCTCCTTAACCAGTATTACCTTCTCTGGTCAGGACATTCCCCTCTCTTCATCAGTCTTCATCAGTCACCAACCTCGGTGTAAGATTTGACCCTCAACTCACTTTTGAATCCCACATCAAACATATCTATAAGATCTCCTTTCACCATCTCAGAAATATTTCCAAACTCCGTTCTTCACTCACCTTGAGTGATGCTGAAAAGCTGGTTCACGCGTTCGTCTCCTCCAGACTGGATTACTGTAACGACCTTCATCACTTCTCATCGGGATCCCTGATAAAAGTCTTCAAAGACTTCAGTATGTTTAAAACATCTGAAGGATCCTGATGAGAGTTCGTAAACACGAACACATCACCCCTGTTCTTCATTCCCTTCATTGGCTTCCCATCTCCACCAGGATTGATTATAAGATCTCTCTCCTCACTCACCAGTGTAACCATGGTAACGCCCCCCCTACCTGAAAGAACTACTCACCCCACTGACCTCAACACGATCCCTCCGTTCTACCCACTCATACCGCCTCCTCCTTCCCCGGACTAAGCTCAGCACCATGGGTGATCGGGCCTTCTGTTCTGCTGCCCCTCATCTGTGGAATGCCCTCCCTGACCATCTGAGGGCTCCACAGACGACTGACACATTTAAAAAAGGACTTAAAACTTTCCCTTTTAGCAGAACCTATAACTTTAATTAACATTAATGCTTTTGGTCACGTTTTTATATAGTTATTATTTTATTGTTTTATTGATGCTTTTATCTGCTTTTGCTTTGTAGCACTTTGAGATTTGATCCAAATGTAAAGTGCATTATAAATTAAATGTATTATTGTTATTATTATGTAAAAACGTCCTGTCACCTCAAAGGAACAGTTCATGTAAAAACGTCCTGTCACCTCAAAGGAACAGTTCATGTAAAAACGTCCTGTCACCTCAAAGGAACAGTCACACTCCGTTGTTCAGCTCAGCTTGGACAACTTTGTTGATCCCAAAGATGCGATTCATTTGTAGCTTACCTTCTCATAGGCGGTGCGATTGCACAATTCTCTGTTAACCAGCAGTAGAAATACAGGATTGTTCTAAAAAAAACTCTTATTTTTGTACAGAATGCGTTCAGTTTGCTTGATAATTTAATTCAGACTTTATACAACGATCTTCAAACCGCAACGTAATTTAACGATGCTCACGACACGGCATCTAAAAACAAAAACAAAAAAAGAATATAAGAACATTGAAATAGATTATATTTGGCTTTACAAATATATATACTTTTTCTTGCTTTGGTTTGAGTTAATCCAGGCTTCAGGATGTAATCAGTCCATCAACGTTGAAATAATGTATGAATAGTCATTCTTGTGTGTATAAGTTATGCTTTAGCGTCTTTATGTCTGTCAAGACGGTATCTTCCATATTAGGTCCATAACAAATGTAACATTTAATATGTTACATGTTGTAAGATTCTCTAACACAGGTGAGATGTTGTTAGATTCTGTAACACAGGTGAGATGTTAGATTCTCTAACACAGGTGAGATGTTAGATTCTCTAACACAGGTGAGCTGTTGTTAGATTCTCTAACCCAGGTGAGATGTTAGATTCTCTAACACAGGTGAGATGTTGTAAGATTCTCTAACACAGGTGAGCTGTTGTTAGATTCTGTAACACAGGTGAGATGTTAGATTCTCTAACACAGGTGAGATGTTGTTAGATTCTCTAACCCAGGTGAGATGTTAGATTCTCTAACACAGGTGAGATGTTGTTAGATTCTCTAACACAGGTGAGCTGTTGTTAGATTCTCTAACCCAGGTGAGGTGTTGTTAGATTCTCTAACACAGGTGAGCTGTTGTTAGATTCTCTAACCCAGGTGAGGTGTTGTTAGATTCTCTAACACAGGTGAGCTGTTGTTAGATTCTCTAACCCAGGTGAGGTGTTGTTAGATTCTCTAACACAGGTGAGATGTTGTTAGATTCTGTAACACAGGTGAGATGTTGTTAGATTATCTAACACAGGTGAGATGTTGTTAGATTCTGTAACACAGGTGAGATGTTGTTAGATTCTGTAACACAGGTGAGATGTTAGATTCTCTAACACAGGTGAGATGTTGTTTGATTCTGTAACACAGGTGAGATGTTAGATTCTCTAACACAGGTGAGATGTTGTTAGATTCTCTAACACAGGTGAGATGTTGTTAGATTCTGTAACACAGGTGAGGTGTTGTTAGATTCTCTAACACAGGTGAGATGTTGTTAGATTCTCTAACACAGGTGAGATGTTGTTAGATTCTCTAACACAGGTGAGATGTTGTTAGATTCTCTAACACAGGTGAGATGTTAGATTCTCTAACACAGGTGAGATGTTGTTAGATTCTCTAACACAGGTGAGATGTTGTTAGATTCTCTAACACAGGTGAGATGTTGTTAGATTCTCTAACACAGGTGAGATGTTAGATTCTCTAACACAGGTGAGATGTTGTTAGATTATATGTAACACAGGTGAGATGTTGTTAGATTCTCTAAAACCTCATAGTCCCATATCATCCTAATAGAACACTTTGGTCTAATTCCTGGTTTCTTCCCTTTGTTCCCTGTTCAAAGGCTTTTAGGGGAGTTGTTGCTGACCCAGTCCGAGGGTCTCAGGACAGACATTGTTGCTGCATGTATAGATTTTAAAGCCCATCCAGGTAAATTGTGATTTTGGGCCGTACAAATAAAATTGACTTGACCTTATTTCCAAATCCATAAAGATAAATTTCTCCACATACAAAGATATTAAAGACTCTCAGCAGAAAGATATCTCAAAGCGTCGTGATTAATGATTTGATTCTTATTAGGACACTTTATAGACACAAGTGTTGTTATGCTAAATCCGCCCCATTATGAAAACCAAATGGCACTATCATGTAAAATCCTAGAGAAGATTCAAAAATGTCCTGCTAGTAGGCACTAGTGGTACTTTCTGATCTTGCTGCAGAATTGAATTTGCTTTAGACTTTGTACAGCACTTTAATTTACCTGAGTCCTCTTTTTTTCCCCTTTCTATTTATTTATCTTGTATTTTTATCGGTACTTGTTATTCAGCCTTGTATATTTAGTTGAAGGTGTAAATATATTAAGTTAGGGTAATGGTCAATTGGACCATTTTGAGATTTTCTTATTCCTCCTTGTTTTTAATAAAGTTTAAAAACATTCATGCTCACGTTGACCTACGACCTGCGGACGTTTGAGCCTCCGACTCACCTGTACTGCATGTTTTCAGAGTGTGGGAGGGAGGCTGGAGACTCCGCAGCGAACCCACACAAACACCAGAACATGCAACCATCCATATAATAAATGACAGATTTTAAAGTTAATGCTTTTATTTGTTTTAAATAGAATTAGAATAATTCAAATAAAAGAATGAAGCCCTGAGATGAACTGGCTACTTGTTCAGGATGTTCCCCGCCTCTCACCCAATGTCAGCTGGGATAGGCTCCACCCCCATGGATATAAGGAATAAAAGAAGGAGTCCATATCCTTTGTTTATTATCAGTTTAATAAAATAACAATGCAAAACATATGCTGCATAATCATTTTTAAAAATGTCCCTCCCTGACCTACACAGCCTCTTTATGATATAGAACGGTAGAGTACAAGAAAAAATAGATGCTACAATCATTTCTTTGAATTAGTTCTTGATAGAATAGTGGGACGTCACACACACACACACACACACACACACACACACACACACTAATAATTGAGTGTCATGAAAGCGATCCAAGCGTCCGTCGGGTGAGAAAGGGTGGTTTTCCTCTCTTCTTCTCTCGTCTCTCCTGTATCTCCTTTATTACTGGATCATTTTACCTCTTTGGCCTCGTGAAGATTTTTTAATTGCAGAAAGGTAAAAAAATCACTCTTTGATTGAGATGGTCAAGAAACATTTTCATTTGGTTGCCCTGTGTGACGTGTAAAGATGCCGGTCTGAGGGTCCTAAACAGCAAAGACACTCTTCTGACCCAGGTGAGTGAAACAATCATAAGTCAAGTTTCAGTCCTGCAGCGACAGACGCTCCAGCTTGTGCCAGACAGTTTGGAAACGTAGAGTCCGCCCCCGATGTGCTTTCATCTCGCTGTGAGGGCTTTGCTACGGCATCGGCGGCGTCCTGCCACGGCCCACTGCTGCGAGTGACACCCCGCCGCTGTAAGTACCCTTGCTGGCAGAAGAGCGGGGGCTTGCGGTGGGTAAGAGATGAACGAAAACAGGATTCTAAAAGACAGGAGAGAAGACAGGGATGAACCAAACCTCCTCCGGTGATGCCGGCACACCTTGTGGATTTTGGAGGGTTTTCAGCACAATTCTTCCAGGTGAGCATCATGTTCCACGTGTGAATGTTGAAAAGCTTCCTCCTCTTCATAGACAATCCGACGCGCCCAAACAGGATGTACACCTACTAGAGCTTATATTTCTTGGTTCACCCAGTCCTACTGTTATAATACACTGATGTCTGAGGAGTATTTTAGTTCATATTTATATAATCCATTACAGATCGGACTCTTTCCCTTTTCTTTAAATTTACATATATTTTATTCTTTTACTCAATTGTACATTTGTATTTTTATTTCTTCATTGTATTTAATATATGTATGTATATATACATGTATGTCCATCCATCCATCTCTCTCTCTCTCTCCATCCATCCATCTCTCTCTCTATCCATCCATCCATCCATCTATCTCTCTCTTTCTCTCTCTCTATCCCTCCATCCCCCCCCTCTCTCTCTCTCTCTCTATCCATCCATCCATCCATCCGTCCGTCCATCCATCCATCTCTCTCTCTATCCATCCATCCATCCATCTATCTCTCTCTTTCTCTCTCTCTCTCTCTATCCCTCCATCCCCCCCTCTCTCTCTCTCTCTCTCTCTCTATCCATCCATCCATCCATCCATCCGTCCGTCCATCCATCCATCCATCCATCCATCCATCCATCCATCCATCCATCCATCCCTCCCTCCCTCCCTCCCTCCCGGCCTCAGATCTCCAGACAGAACCCTGCCTGTTGCTCCGGAGTCCTGCCTCACGACCAAAGGTGACCGGTCTGTTTGGGTCAGGACCCCCCAGCTCTGGCACTCCCTGCCCGAGGAGCTGATGCTCCAGAATCAGTGTCATCCTTTAAGACACTTCTTCAAACACGTCTTTTCAAGAAAGCTTCTCAGTTATCTCATCTCCCAGCTGGTCTCTGTTGGTTCTGTTTGGGGTTTTTATAATTCCTCGTATAATAGTGTAAAGCATTTTGTTACTTTGTTTTGAGAATATTGTTTTTTCACAAATGGGATTCATTATTTTATGATGATTATTATAACGTTATCTATCTATTTGATCGTATTCAAATTTTCTGGCATTTAAATATAGTTTGAAAGACAAAAAAAGTTACATTAGTTATATATAATAAGCAGCTCTGCCACAGAGACAGACAGCAATGCTAGCCAGCTACATGTGTGGAGGGTTACATTTAAGCTTTATTTAAGTTATGCTCCAGAACGGGAGAGATGGGATGGACCTGGGTCATTTTTTCTTTCTGTCTTCTCCCTGTTTTTGAAGAACTTCCCAGCTGCATTATTTGGCGGGACACATGCGTGCATCGTTACCAGCATAGAAGGCCCTCAGGTCCGTCTGCACGCAGTGCTCCAGGAAGCGCCGCAGGGGCTGGATATGAGATTTGGGGGCTTCCCATTCTGTGAGGAAGTCCTCGACCATGTGATGAAGCGTTTGGGGCCTCGGTAACGTCCAGCCGCGGGGACGGAGTTTCATTTCTCTCTCTGAAAAAAAAACACGCAGATTTACAGCAACTTTGTTCGACATAGTTCTGTTTCACTGGAAGTAAAACCTGGCGGTTGTATTTCCGCAGCAGTGGAGCCACAAACAAACCCATCCCACCCAGACACTCTGGAACATGAAAGGTTCGCTCTGGTCCTTACAGCCTTTGAACGTTTGTGGGAAAAAAGGGTTTGGCTTTCATATTGTATTTTTTGTGTTTTATTTTGGCTGACACAATGCCGGCGCCGGCAGAAGAACTCAAGTAAAAGTACCGGTACTTGTGCTAAAAAGATTACGTTAAGAACAGAACACTCTAAGCGTTTAAAGGACATTTCTGGCAGCTGATCAGGTCCAAACCTGACTGATCCTTATGAAATTAATATTAACCTCACCAAGAAACAAGTTGGAAAGATTATTACGTTTCATATTTTATTTCTTCGGGGCAAATGATTAATCTAGTATCTTTGACATTCTAAATTTAGCATTAAATGAAAAATAGCTGTGTCAAACTTACTATTTTACTTTTCAAAAGCAGAAAAATCATACTTGTAAAATAGTTTCATGAATAGATGAAATTTAGTATTTCATTGAAAATAGTCATTTTTTTATTTGACCCTTATTAAACCTTTTTTTGCTCGTATTAATGACATCATTCTGTTTATTAAGTCCTCACATACTTTAATATGGCAAAGAAATCCTTCATTATGAAAGAAGACTTTCTAGCTATGATTAATGCCTCCTCCTCACTGGCCACTTGGACCTGTGGTGTCCCTCAGGGCTTCATCCTTGGCCCCTTCCTCTTTAGCATCTATATGCTGCTCCTGATTCGCGTTCTAAACAGGTTCAGTCACATCTTTCAATAAGAACTTCTGACTATTAATGATCTCAACCCAACAGCTGAGCAGGACATTAAAGGGTTAATATGATATTTATTTGTAGACTGTAGACCTCTGGAGAGAGAAGCAGTCACTTCCTGCCTTCCCTTTGTGGCCGAGCTTCTTGCACATTTTTCCATGGATTTTTTTCCTCTCACACACCGATAAATCATCTTTCTTATTGTTCTGTCCATTTAAGTTGAAATCAGTTTCGATGTCTGAGAGTTTTGGAATAATGCCAAATAAAAATACGGTACAGTAACAAAATATTTGTATTCCACCTCTGCTTAAGGTTCATAAACAGGTTTGTGTTCATGTATCCAGCAGCTCCATGCCCGCTGTTCCAAACACAACGTTCACGTCCGCATGTGTGACTCCGGTCCAGTGACCCAGTTCAGATAAGCGAGATGACCTTCAGTGAACCTGAAAAAAAATGACATTCCAGGTTTCCTTGCTCACATTCAATATGTAAATGATCTTATCTGTGACAAAGTCGAACCAAGAGTGTCCCACAGGTCCGTCCTCTAACCTGCCATCTACTTTGGGTTCATGTCCCCGTTGAGTTCTGAAACTCTGGACCAAAGGAGAAAATGATTTCTTCATTCCTCATAGAGCAACAAACATCCCTTCTTCAAGAAAGGGACGCAGCGACATATTTATAGAGGAGGACAGCTGACCCAAGGGTTCAAAGGATGGTCAGAACAAAAGGATGGTCTTCAGAACAAAGACTAGTCTTGAATGATCATTGGGCGTCCATGACCCTGTGGTGGGTGGAGTGGGCCTTTTTCCTTCCTGAGACCGTTTTGTACAAACCACTGCTGTCCAAAACAACCCAAAACACCTGAAGTCCTGCTGCCATTTGAATAAGATAATCCTGACTTCACCTGTTGGTGGATGTAATGCTTTGGCCAATCAGTTTGTGATTCCAGTGAACAGTATCCAGAGAAAAACACACAATAAGCAGCTTTTACAGAACATTAGGATATCAAGTGGAAGAGTTTGATATTATGTGTCTGAATCTTTAATTAGTTCTTGAATTCTTGGGTTCGAGCTGTGTTTAGTGAGGTCATAGTGACCTTTGGCCATCCAAGACTCCAAGAGGGTATTCGTTTAAATTCCTTCAGGGCGTAGCAGAGATATCGTGAGGTGAAAACAAGAATAGAAACAGACACAGGTAGACTGGACAGTCCACTCACCTGTGGGAAGTTTGTCATAGTAGTACAGAACAGGGTGCAGAAAGTTTGATAACCAAGCCTTGGTCCAATCGATTTCAGCTCGGTTCTTCCCCAGAAAGTCCACCTTCTTATTCTTCCCATACTGGAACACTAGAACTATCAGTCCGTGTTCAGAGACCTCACGGCCGGAGAGAGAGGAGAAGTGAGGCAAGGCCTGGAGAGGAAACTCCTCCACGTATTCACAGTGGGAGCTTGGACAGGAGGAGAGACAAAAGGACAAAACCCTCACTGAGTATTTTCATTGGCATCAGCAGGTCCGGTCCTGTAGTTCCCACAAACACAGGTGTGGATCCAGGCTTAAATATTCAATCATTTAAAACATATATTTCAAAAACAAAAAGAATAATCGATATTTTGGAAATTATTTATATTTATCATAATATATGAATGTCTTTGCAAAGACTCAAATCCAGTTTTTCGGTTTCTCTCCCCAGACACTCATAAGTTTTCTTCGTTTTTGGACAGAGACATCGACTGACAGGCCGTAGAATCAAGATTGACAGCATAACAAACACTATCAACCGGACAAAACACCCCCACCAACGGTAGGTTCTGGCATATACTGGATGCCATTACATTTTGTTCAAGAGTTCCTTTGTGGTTGGCGCTGGGTGCACAGTGGGCTGAACAGAGACGCTGAAGTGGAAGAGAGGAGACGAGCGGCTACAGACTATTTGACAGATACTCAGCGAGTTTGTTGGCGTTGACAGTAGATTTAGAGGCTGGATATAACTCAGACATTAATGGAGGAGTCTGCATGGATTGTTCCTAAACTAGGGTACTATTGTGGCTTAGCGGAGGAGAGTGTAGCTGGTGGCTTCCAGAGCTGGCACAGAAAAGGCTACAGACACTGGGTTATACTGGGGAGCGATACGGTTGTTAACCTTTTATCGCCTGCTAAAATCTAAAGAGGAGACCCCTGTACAAGGCCAGGACATCTAAGATACCCCTTTTCCATTGGCAGGGAGCCAAACCAGAGCCAAGCCATTACGCTACTGTATAAAGTATGAGGTTCTTGGTTCTAGACCAGTAAAGAGTTGTTGCTTGTCTGGCACCAGTTTTGAGAGCCAGGAGCTGGAAAAGCAAAGAACTGGTTCTAAGTCAGGCTCTGGCTCCAAACTAGCCCTAGAACTAGCTTGGTAGAGACGGGGTAGGAGAGATTACTCCCCCTAGCTGACCTGGCAGTGTGATGGGGACGTATGATGAGTGACATGAGATCAGCAAAGGACACTTAGCAAGTGAGAAAACAACATGAGCTCACCCTCCGAGAAGTATGATGTCCCCCAGCACCTCAAACATTTGGTATATCCCAGAAGCCTCGCTGACGCGCTTCAGGATCCAGGACTGCAGCTGGGTTGTCAACAGTTTAGATGATGGCCAGCGGTTGCTATGGTAACGCTGTTCAAGCACACGATGTACAGCTCGCGCTGTGGTAGAAAACCCAAACAGGTTATTGAAATATCCCCTTGACTTTAAGACAAACCCCAGGGGAAAAAAAAGTTGTTTGTTTAAATACAAAGTTGCACAAGTGGGTACTGGTCCATGTGGCTGAATGTTCACGGGTCACGTGTTTGGTACTGTGCTGCAGCTGGCTCCAGAACAAGTAGACTCATTTGTGAGAGTGGTGGCAGAGAGGAAATTGAACTGAAGGAAGACATTTGTGAAAGTATTCCAGGTAAAAGAACCCGTGACGGACTTGTACCTGTGTAACGGAACCCGTGGACGAAGCCGCCAGCAGATGAGCGGTAGTCTCTGGAGTGAGAGGCGGTGCCCAGCACAAACAGCCCCGGGGTGCTCTTCCCCTCATACCAGGCTGTCACCCCCGGCAACCTGCCTTTAGCATTTTCACTTTTGGGGGGGCAGGTAGAGCTGAGGAGATTGATTTTTCTTAGAAAACTGGACACTACGGAGACATTCGTTGACAGAATAATGTACAACTTCTTTTAGTGTATGGTTATTGACCAATACAATAGGTCCACCATGTGACACAAATGCGTACCTGTCAAATATGCTGAAGTTGAACCGGAATCCGAGGCATCGAATCACTCGGTCGTAAGGCTTCCGCAGAGCAAAGTTGTCGATGTGGTGAGCTGGAAGCTCTTCTTCCCCCACCTCAGATCTGTTGGTGCGTCTCTGATGTTGTATAAACTTATTCACAGACACGTAGAACTTTCTCTCCTTCTTCTGGCCCGACTTCTTCCGGCCTTGTTCCTTCAGATGAGCGATAGCTATTCTGTCCAGTTTGATCTCCACCAGCCCATCGAGGGATTTCAGCTGGTACGTGTCCAGAACATCGTTATTCACAGCCCTGGAAGCAAAGATGGCGGTTTAAGTGCTGGTGGATCCAAGGTACGCAAATGATCCCTGGGGAGTTCTGATACCTGCACTAAACATTCATGTTGAGGAAATGTGGAGCCGTTCAACCAACTACAAAAAGATAATAACATAGTAGAAAAAACTATGTAAAGCTTAGATAAGATGCGATATGCACTACCTGAGATCTCCAACATAATGGGTTTGCCAGGCCAGTCGGACCGGGCTGGAACTGAGCAGGTGCACCCAGCTGGCTCTGCTGGAGATGCTCTGGGCTGTTTCAAGAGCTGAGTTGCCCTTGCCCAGAATGAGCACAGCCTGGTTCTTGTAGTCGTCAGGATTGGTGGAGATGGACTCGTAGCCTTCGACCAGGTCAGAACCGATAAATTCTATCGTCTGTGGAACCCACAGACCGGTGGCTACCAGGAGGACCCTGAGAGAAAAACAACAGGAGTAGAAGATGAGGCACCGACCATCTAGAGTCTAGATTCTAGACGGATGTGAGATGATGCCCTGCGGTCAGTGTGAGGTGAAATACCTGCATGTGTAGTCTGACGCATGCTGATCGGTCAGGATGTAGCTCCTCCCACTGGCCGACTGCACCGCCCTGACCCGTCCGATGTCCACACCATACCGGACCTTCAGCCCGAGCTCCTTCTCATACATGGACAGGTAGAGCGGGAAGGCATCGGCATGAGGGAAAAAGTCAGCGCTCACTCTCTTGAAGAGGAGGTCAGGCTTGTCACTCAGCAGCGAGTTCCAGTCGTGGCGCAGGTTGTACTCTCGGTTCTGCCTGCCCGTGTGGATCTTGTTTATGCTGATGAGCTTCCTGTGCCTAGGGTACCTGAGCAGATAGACACCTGGAGTTTTTTTGGTTATCGCGCCTCCTGCACCGTCTGAGAGTCATACCACAAACGTTCCTACTTGTTGAAGAAGCTGCCGGGTCCTGCGTTCCTCTCCAGGATGATGTAGTCTCGTTTCGCTTTGGAGAGGAAATATCCCATCTGCAGCCCCGAAGGCCCGGCGCCGAGCACGCAGTAATCATAGTGACGGGTCTGGTTTTGGCAGCGGTTATCAGAAGAGCATTTGGCGCACCCAATCACCATAACAATCATCAAACAAGCAGTGCTGGAATCCATAACCTGCTGAACATCAGTCAACATCAGTCGGTGAGGTGGAAGGGAGGAAACGACAACATAATATACCAACTCCTGCAATGACCGAATAATAACACGGATTAACTAGATTAAGCTTGTTTTAAACCTCAAGCTGCTAAAACCTATGTTTTAATCATGTATATATATATATATTTATATATAAATAGTTGTTGTTTATGTGGATAATCTGTTATTGTTCCAGTCATTTCACACTCCAGAAGCTCAGACTGCTGGTTTCAGCGCCTTAAAAGGAAGGATTCCTGCTTTTCTTTTCCATCTTCTCATGATTTCGGCACTATTGTTTGGACAAAATGTGTTTTAATGCATATAATATACGTATCCAGCTTCTTCATGAATGTAATGTAATCTATTACATCACCCAATCAGTGTCTGATCCACAGCTCAGGACTCCATCTACTCGACATACTTTCAGTGTGCAGATTTATTACATTTAACAAAGATCTAAAAGGTCTTTTGTAGGTTGTTGTTTTTCAGTCTGGGGAAACTTACACTCATCAGCCACAACATTATAACCACTGACAGATGAAGTCAGAATAACACTGAAGACCTTGTTGCACAGCACCTGTCAGTATATTATAGATTAGGCAGTAGGTGAACATTGTGGCCCTGAAGAAGATGTGTTGGAAACAGGAATGATGGCCAAACATAAGGATTTGAGTGACATTGACTAAGACCAAATTGGTGACAACAAGTTTACTGAGTCAAAGCATCTCCAGAAGTGCAGATCTACCAAAAAGTTCATAGGAGGGAAAAACAGAACACTCAACACTCTGTTGAGAAGGGCATCCACATAATAGTAGTCAGGAGGTTTTAATGTAGATGCCAACATCATACATATGCCTTAAGTGCATTATAAATTAAATGTATTATTATTATTATCATTATGTGTTTTCATCAAGACGCATCCATTATTCTCTCACCACCATTTCAAAACTTGCTCAGAATCACCCTCAAACTCTCTAAATGTACAAGAACGTTTTTAAAATCCTGGATTGCAGCCTTTAAACCGAATCTACAACAAACTTTAGAGTGTCTCCTCCTCTGGCCAGAGACCCATCCTCCTCCTCGGTTCATGAGTTTACCTAATCCTGCAGGGTCCAACACTGAGCAGCTGATTCAGAGGCGCTGCAGCACTGGACTAAAACAGATCGGATCCAGTCCTGAACACCAAACTTGTGTTATAAATGTGTAATACATGTGTTTGAATGAGTTGTTGGGCTCGGTTGTTTGCTCGTCGTCACCTCTGGCACCTGGCCTGGATTAGGCAACAGGCAGCACGGACTACCATCCCATGCTGAGCTGCAGGAACATGCATCCCGGAATAATCAGCTTTCACACTATAAAACACCTCGATCGTTGCAGATGAAGTGGAAATAAAGACACGAGGAGGCGGCGGTGGTTCCGGAGAACATCCCGCGGCTCTCCGTGGACTCTGGAGCCGTTGTTGAGCGCCTGCGCTGCGGGCGGATCGTCTGCCTCCTCCCGCCGAAGCGGCTGATAAATACAAAGAATAAATGACGACATTTACCTCACAATCGATCGATCCTCGCGTCTGACACCGACATGCTGCTGCAGCTTCACTCTTTCTCTCCCGGAGTGTGTTAATAGACGCGCATTTGTACTCCCCCCAAAACCCACTGGCACAACCCACTTCCCCCGTGGAGGGTAGACCAATGGAGGCAGATGAGAGAGAGAGGCGTCATCAGAGAACATCATCATCATCATCACACCGAACACTCAGACCGACACCGAACATTCAGACCGACACCGAACGTTCAGACCGACACCGAACACTCAGACCGACACCGAACCTCAACGGTCCAGTTCAGCTCCACTTACACAAAGAAGAACTCTCCATCAAGTAGGATTTCAGATTTATCAAGCAGTGCAATAAACAGTTAATCTACAGACACTCACTGTTGGGAATAGTCCATTTTCTCTGTGTGCTAAAAACAGTGTAATGAAATATTAAATATTTATCCAATTGATCGGTCTAAGTCCAAATGTTTTCTGATCACATCCCTTAAATTCAAATCTTTTTACATTACATCTAAATGTTAAATCTAAATCTGAATGTCAAATGTTCAAACCAAAAATTTAAATCCAAATATCGATGCTAAATTTAAATATGAAATAAAAACACAAATAAGATTCAAAAAATCCAAGTGTGTATCATGAGGCTAAATTTATAGTTGTTCTGCATCTTCTCCATGAACACTTGGCTTCAGTGGGAGGTGTGACAGGTGATAGAACGCCTCTTATACCAGGCTGTGACTGAAAACAAACAATAATCCAACCGTACTCCACGGAACCCGATAGTTAAGAAAAGATTCCTGCAGATTTCTCCATTCAGGTCTGAGTTATTGCCAGCCTCTAAATCTACCAACAAGTCCAATAAAGTCTATAATGATCTCTTCCAAACTCTGCAGCCGGTCGTCACCTGTGCCTTCCACTTCAGCGTCTCTGTTCAGCCCACTGATCCCCCAGCTGCCCCCTCAAAGAAACATCAAAGGAATCAAAAGAATAAAGGCAGCAATGGCTACAATGTGACGTCACTACTCCGAATGGCGTATTCTTTTATGTGATTTTGAAAGCTGTGAAACACGTAATGACACCAAAATGGAATCAAGTCCAGGATATGTCAGAACCTACCTCTTGGTACAATTTCATAAAAATCCATCCTTTAATATTCCCATAATCTTGATCCTAAACAAACAAACAAACCGACAGACAAACTCACAGGAGTGAAAAACAAAACCTCCTTGGTGGAGGCAATAATAATAATAATAATAATACATTTAATTTATAATGCACTTTACATTTGGATCAAATCTCAAAGTGCTACAAGGCAAAAGCAGATAAAAGCATCAATAAAAAATAAATAATAATAATAACTATACAAAAACATGACCAAAAGCATTAATGTTAATTACAGTTATAGGTTCTGCTAAAAAGGAAAGTTTTAAGTCCTTTTTTAAATGTGTCAGTCGTCTGTGGAGCCCTCAGATGGTCAGGGAGGGCATTCCACAGACGAGGGGCAGCAGAACAGAAGGCCCGATCTCCCATGGTGCTGAGCTTAGTCCGGGGAAGGAGGAGGCGGTATGAGTGGGTAGAACGGAGGGATCGTGTCGAGGTCAGTGGGGTGAGTAGTTCTTTCAGGTAGGGGGGGTGCGTTACCATGGTTACACTGGTGAGTGAGGAGAGAGATCTTATAATCAATCCTGGTGGAGATGGGAAGCCATGATGCAATGAATTATTTGGGATGACTGTGTAATACACAGTTATGTTTATGTTTACACCTTAAGATGTAAACATAAACAAAGTGTTATGTTTATGTTTACATCTTAAGATGTAAACATAAACAAAGTGTTATGTTTATGTTTACATCTTACACCCTCCATCCAGGGTGTAAGATGTAAACATAAAGATGTAAACATAAACATAACACTTTATTTATGTTTACATCTTAAGATGTAAACATAAACATAACACTTTGTTTATGTTTACATCTTAAGATGTAAACATAAACAAAGTGTTATGTTTATGTTTACATCTTAAGATGTAAACATAAACAAAGTGTTTTGTTTATGTTTACATCTTACACCCTGGATGGAGGGTGTAGTATGGGTGGAGGATGTGGTCTGGGTGGAAGATTTAGCATGAGTTGAGGGTGTAGTTTGCGTGGAGGGTTTAGCACGGGTGGAGTGATGGTTGGAGGGTATAACATGGGTTAAGGATACAGTCTGGGTGGAGGGTACTAATAATAATAATACATTTAATTTATAATGGGTATATCAATGTTGCGTCATGTGTCTTTACTGCTGCAGGTTGTTATGCAGCAGTAAAGACACATTATTAAAGATGAATAATTGTCAAATAGTGTGGATAAAACTGAATAATTATGTTAAAAAAATCTATTTTTGAAATCATTCTGGCAAAAGATTTAGGCAAATTCTCAACAAAATTTTGCAATTATAGTCAATAAAAGCGCCATGAAGGATCTCAGAGGCCACAGTCGGCGCCAGCTCAGCAGAGGACCAGCATCTTAGAGGAGAGAAGACGAGGTGTGTTATTCCTACATTCAAACGTATCGCTGGTCATATTAGACGTCTAATAAAAGCCGATTGATGGTTTGTTCCAGTCTGCAGGGATGGAAACCACGAAGAGTGGCAGGGAAAAGGCCGCAGCCGCAGCCGGCAGGAACGGATCGGTGTCGTTGGGAAACACTTTGAATGCTTTGAAGTTTTTTCTAATGTTACTTTTTCTTTCGTGTTCTCCGTCTTCCGGCTGCGATTTATCGGAGCAGATCAAAGCAGCCACTAAGGACAATCATGTCAGAGCTGAGAAGACGCCGCTGATGCTGGATTAGCAGAAGGGACAGATCACATTACCACAGTACAAGGTATAACAAATAATAATAATAGTAATAATAATAATATTATACATATTATAAGTATAATATATAAAACATCTCTGGGCTTTGGGTCGTGTGTTTCTGTTTCCCTTTAAACTTTTCATGATCTCACCTCTGGAAAAAAAGAGTCTTTCTCTGGAGCACTTAGTCATTTCACATCTCAGGAAAATAGTTCACTTTAATTAGATTAACTAATTAGATTTTGGCAAAGCGTGTTTAGAAAACCATGTGACGCTTATTTCATTTTTGTACCAAGTTACTTAATTCGGTTGAGTAACTCCTCACGTGCTTTAATATGCCATCCAAAATCTTACTAATCAAAAGAAACATTTTGATCAGTCGCCATGGTTAAGGCCTCCGCTTCAGAGGTATCCCCCAGGGCTCCATCCATGGCCCCTTACTCTTCAGCACAAACACGCATGCCTCTGGGTCGTATTACCAGCAGGTTCAGTCACATTTTTCCATTAGAATTAGTGAGTCCAAATGTGCTGCACCAGACAGCTGAGCAGGGCCTTAAAGGGTC
This sequence comes from Lophius americanus, assembly GCA_037951165.1. Taxonomy (NCBI): domain Eukaryota; kingdom Metazoa; phylum Chordata; class Actinopteri; order Lophiiformes; family Lophiidae; genus Lophius; species Lophius americanus. The sequence goes on from JBBDHG010000330.1 coordinate 112,428, forward strand.
TCCATTTCTAAACAGATTTTTCATATCTGCTCTCAGGTCCTGCTCTTCTCCCTCTATGAGATCTACAAGGATCTGGAAGAGGAGCTGGACAGATGGGCCTCCCATCCAGCTGGGGCACCTATTAACTCGCCCGCTTGGAGTCCCTGGAGTGGAGGCAGACGGTGATCGTCCCTGCAGCCACGTACAGATACGAGCAGAGACGGCGACAGGTGAGCAGAGAGGAAGATGCTCAGGTGAGACTCACCTCAGCATGGGCTTCAAATGACATTATGTCACATTTCTTTCAGATTGGCAAAGAGAGCCCAGAACTGTTGGTGGCCCACGCCTACACCCGGTACCTTGGGGATCTATCAGGAGGCCAAGACCCGGGGACAATTACCCAGAAATCTCTGGGGCGGAGCAACAGAGAGGGGCTTTTATTTTTCTCCTTCCCCGGTGTGAACAGTCCCAACCGCTTCAAGCAGCTGTTCAGGAGCAGGATGAACAGCATCGAGCTGACGGAGGAGCAGAGGGCGAGCAGAGGGCAGCAGAGGGGACACATCTCATTTGAGATGTGTTCAGAACCGGAGTTCAATTTGTAATAGAAATAGGTCAAGTCACCAAATACAAGGTCTCTTCTTTGTTCAACTAGATCAAAGGGCATTTTAAGACGACTTTAAATTCAATTTAAGACCCATTTCACCCCAATAATGGTAAAATAAATAACAGAAAGGAGCGTTTAAATACTTTTATTATCAGAACTGTGTTAAACGTGGTGCCGACGATTGAGAGGATGTGATTTAACAAACAAATAAATCACATCCTCCAACTCAATTCAGAGAATATTGAAATTTAACCTCAACAGTTCAACTTTTAAGGCCTTCAGGTCTTCACAATCATCACATTTTGGACTTTTGCCTCACAGGAACACTGCAGATCACCGGCAGCTGCTTCTTGTGTGGAGAAAGTTCTAGTGGAGGTGATTGAGTTCTGCCATGGAAACAGAACCGGGAATGAGCCTAAATTCAATTAGTAACCATGGCAACTGAAAGAAAGAGTAAACCGGAGCCCTAAAGCAGAGTGTTCCAGTTAAGTTTATTCTGCATAAATGAGATGGAACACATTCCTGTCAGCTCCTCCATCTGCTTCGCTCGTGGCGAAGGTTCGCCGCATCAAGAAACGCTTCTGAAGTCATGTAGAAACTGGTGAACAGAAGTGGATCTCTGAAAACAAGCATCGCTAGCATAACTACCCGTTTCTTGAACTCCCTTTCCTCCAGGTATTTGAGGACTTGTAGAAATGTTGGAAGTGACACCAGAGAGTGGACCAATCAGACGCCTGCAATGGAAAACCCTCCCTTTTCCCATCGAGCGCCCTCCCGCGGGTCTCTGTGGGGTTCTGCATTGCTCTGAACACTATTGGGCCGGGCTTCTATATCTTGTAGGGTTCAGCAGTGACATTTAAGATCAAGCTCAAAGGTGATTTTCTCAGCTTGTTGTCTTTTCTGTTTTCTATATTTAATACAATGCTGTAAAAAAAATAAAAAACAGTCTTCAAAACTCTGCCGTCTTGAAAATAAAACACTAAATTCTTCAATGAGTCCAGACACTTTAATTCTTTACACACCGTGAAGACACGGGAGAACAACATCAACATTTTCACTGTTTGAGCAGAAACGGCTGCATTTTATCAGACAGGACTTCAGATCCACCTGAAGCGGGTTTGAGTGACAGGGATCAGAAGTTATACCAAGATGTCCATCGACTGATCCGCAGAACTATTTACATAATCATCAAGGAGCGGCACCAGCGGTGGTCGCTCTACTTGACTCTGTAGAGGACTTTCCTCTGCATGCGGTGCTGAAGCTCCCCCCTCCTCAGCATCAGGTGCAGAACTTTAAAGATGGCGTGCTCCGGGTATTTCTGTGCACAGAGGGACAGACGGAAGACGAAACAGGTTATTCAAGAAAAACAGTGTCTTTGCTTCTTTTTCAAGTCTTGCTTTACGTCTTTGAGTGAAGGGTTTCTACATGTGTGGCAAAAGTATCCCCGTCTGGACCGACACTACAGGAATAAATAAGACATGTCCAGAATGTTCCCTGCAACAAACACAGACTAGAAACAGAGACTTAAAACAGAGATGAGAAACAGAGACTTAAAACAGAGATGTGAAACAGAGACTTAAAACAGAGATGAGAAACAGAGACTTAAAACAGAGATGAGAAACAGAGACTTAAAACAGAGATGAGAAACAGAGTCTAGACACAGAGTCTAGAAACAGAGTCTAGAAACAGAGACTAGAAACAGACTTAAAACAGAGATGAGAAACAGAGACTTAAAACAGAGTCTAGAGACAGAGACTAGAAACAGAGTCTAGAGACAGAGACTAGAAACAGAGACTAGAAACAGACTTAAAACAGAGATGAGAAACAGAGACTTAAAACAGAGACTTAAAACAGAGATGAGAAACAGAGTCTAGAAACAGAGACTAGAAACAGAGACTAAAAACGGAGTCTAGAAACAGAGATGAGAAACAGAGACTTAAAACAGAGATGAGAAACAGAGACTTAAAACAGAGATGAGAAACAGAGACTTAAAACAGAGAAACAGAGTCTAGAAACAGACTAGAAACGGACACTTAAAACAGAGACTAGAAACGGACACTTAAAACAGAGACTAGAAACAGAGACTAGAAACAGAGATGAGAAACAGAGATGAGAAACAGAGTCTAGAAACAGAGACTAGAAACAGAGACTAGAAACAGACTTAAAACAGAGACTAGAAACAGAGACTAGAAACAGAGACTAGAAACAGAGATGAGAAACAGAGATGAGAAACAGAGTCTAGAAACAGAGACTAGAAACAGAGACTAGAAACAGACTTAAAACAGAGACTAGAAACAGAGACTAGAAACAGAGACTAGAAACAGAGACTAGAAACAGAGACTAGAAATGGACACCTAAAACAGAGACTAGAAACAGAGACTAAAAATGGACACCTAAAACAGAGATGAGAAACAGAGACTAGAAATGGACACCTAAAACAGAGATGAGAAACAGAGATGCGAACAGAGACTAGAAACAGACTAGAAACAGAGACTAGAAACAGAGTCTAGAAACAGAGACTTAAAACAGACTAGAACAGAGACTTAAAACAGAGACTTAACACAGAGACTTAACACAGAGACTTAACACAGAGACTTAACACAGAGTCTAGAAACAGAGACTTAACAGAGACTTAACACAGAGACTTAACACAGAGACTTAACACAGAGACCTAACACAGAGACCTAACACAGAGACTTAACACAGAGACTTAACACAGAGTCTAGAAACAGAGACTTAAAACAGAGGCTTAAAACAGAGTCTAGAAACAGAGTCTAGAAACAGAGTCTAGAAACAGAGAGTTAACACAGAGACTTAATACAGAGACTTAAAACATTTAAATGGATTCCATGAATCTGTGAAAGCTGAGCGCTACACTTAAAAAAAGACATCCTGATCTTCTATTATGGAAAATCTCTGGTTGATGATCCAGAGGTGGTCAGGGTCAAAGAATTAGGGGATTTCTTTCATTGACATAATTCTGACCCGATTAAATCAGCATCACATGACAGTCCGGCGACACCCACAGAAGCACGCACGTCTTTTCTCAGAGGCCCGAACGCGGATGAACACTGTTGAAGGCGCTCTCTAACGCAAGAGAAACAATTCTCTACTCCAACTATCTTCTACACTATATATGTTGGAGAACTGGATAGTTCGGCTCCGACTGGGTCCGACTTTCCTTCACAGATGACCGACAAGCAGCATCTTTGGAACCAACGTGAGCTAATGAAAGCAGAACACAATCTGGTTCTGCCAACATGAGTTCTACAGACGGACCTGTTTGGTGAAGTCTTGGATGATGCTGTGCTCCGACACCTGGGATCCGATGGCAAAGCGTCTCTTCAGCTGCTTCTCCACGCGAGAGATCATTTCCTGGTCCTCCTGAGAGGTGAAGCCCTCCACTCCTGGTCAGAACATCGTGTTTGGAGAGATTTTAATACAGACGTGCTTAAAGGGCGACAATCTGACAGCGATCCCTCAGAGGAACTCAACGAGACAGACCTGAAAGGCTGCCGGACAGCGCGGCGTCCAGCGTGGAGACCTGGAAGAGTCTGAGGGCCTCATCCACCTCTTCCTCTCCGGCCACAGCCTGCAGCTTCATCTTCGCCAGAGACTCGGCGATTCGCACGACAGCCTCCAGCTGCCTGGGAACGCCCAAACACGGGATCATTTAAGGCGGAACGAAACATAGAAGCCGGCCGGTGACGGGGCGGCGTGCAAACCCACCTGACAGTGATGGGAATGGAGGGTCTTTTGTCCGACTCCCTTTCATGCTCTCTTGCGCCGCTCCTCATCACCACGTATCTGTTCTTCAGCTTCTCCGCGGCCTCGGCGGACAGCCGGGGGCCGCACTTACTGAACGACCAGAAAAAACATCGATGAGCTGATAATCAGCCTGCAGAGTGAAAGAAGATCAGTTCGTGTGGCAGCGGACTCACGTTCTGCAGTAGGCGATGTATTTCTTGAACGTGGCCAGCGGGATCTCGCCCTCGACGCCCTCCGTCTGCGTCTGAGCGCTCAGGTGAACATTCATCACGTGACGAGCCAGCGTCTAAACACAGACAAGTATTCAAGGACACTGCAACCAAAAGTCCTCCTGCTCCATCTCAGAGACGCCCCCCACTCCTGATTTCTTCCATTTTTGTGTGCATCCCATAATAAACTGTCATCAGATTCTGAAACGAGGGGTCCGATTCTTTGTTGGGCTCACGCACTACGACTTTTGAGTCGTGGCAGTTTATTTTAAACTCACACTGTAGGAATCAAACCTTTGCAGAAGCTCACGGTCGGTGTGCCCACACTGTTGTCGCCATTTATAATAATAATAATAATAATAATAATAATAATAATAGTTCCATTTAGATTGAAATAGTTTCCAAGCTCCGAGGTCGGAAAAAAGTGTGTCTGTTAGCAACATGCTAGCAAGACAGAAAGGAGCTATCTCGATTGGTTTTCAAGCTGCCGGTGTATCGTGACTCGTAGGTGTCTACGACGCCGTGGACAGTATTGCAGGTGTGTTTTTGGCAGAGAGAATTGTGGGTAAGCGAGCTTTGCTTGACTGTATAGATTGTTAGCTTTATAGCTAGTACCGCTAACAGCTGTGAACCGTTCTTAGTCGTCCTTTCTTATTACTTTCTACTTTATGACTAATTATTTATTATCCTACCCATGCGTCATGTCGCCATGGCAACACTGACGCTCCGCCCCTTGTCACAGACGCAGCGAGAAAAGAAGGGCGCAGACGTCCGCCGATCGAGTCGAGACCCTGCCGACTGACGCACCAGAAAACCATTCGATCGTCCGACCCCTGTAGGGGGGGGCTGTTCATCAGCCGTCGTGACCCGGCGCACACCGCGCAACAAAGGAAAAAGGACTGACACCGTCACATGGCGTGGCGTACCTGAGCCGAGGATTTAGAATGCAGTTGAGGAATTATTGCCAATATTCCTGGCAGAACAGAAGAAACATGGAGGAGCGAAACACTTTAACAGAACCATGTAACAGACTCTCCTCCTCACCATGTCCCTCTGGTGGTCATGATGGTCTTTGATGATGAAGATCATATCGAATCGGGACAAGATGGTGGGCATGAAGTCGATGTTGTCCTCGCCCTTGGTGTCATCCCACCGGCCAAAGACGGAGTTGGCTGCCGCCAGCACCGAGCAGCGGGAGTTCAGGGTGGTGGTGATGCCGGCCTGCGAGGAGCAAAGACGTAAGTTTGCACTGTGGAAGCCCCGGTCCAGACGGAGGTCTTAAACATGGGGAGTACCTTTGCGATGGAGATGGTCTGCTGCTCCATGGCCTCATGAATGGCAACTCTGTCGTCTTCTCTCATCTGGAGGAACAGAAAACATCAACAGTTCTCACCTGTGCGACGGGACTCAATCAAAGAAATCAGCCGCCGCCATTAATATTCTTACTTTGTCGAACTCATCAATGCACACGACTCCGCCGTCGGCCAGCACCATGGCACCACCCTCCATGATGAATCCACGCGTGTTGGGGTCCCTCAACACGGAGGCAGTCAGACCGGCCGCACTGCTGCCTTTACCCGACGTATAAACCTGCCGGCACACCACCAAAAGCTCAGGTCAGGGTTTAGAACCTAACGTAAACCCGCCGACTCTCCAGGAGGAGCGACATTTACCCCGATAGGAGAACATCTCTCCACGAACTTCAGCAGCTGAGACTTGGCCGTACCAGGATCGCCCAGCATCAGCAGGTTGATGTCGCCCCGACGGGTCAGACCGTCAGGCAGTCTGGAAAGGACAGCACAGCGTTACAGAACCGGCAGACAAGAGGCTCGGTAGAATCCACGTGGAGTCGACCCGGCGACCTCACCTCTTCCGTGAGCCACCAAACAGCAGGCAGGTGATGGCCTTCTTCAGATCATCGCTGCCGTAGATGGAGGGAGCCACGGAGGAAGCCAGGGAGGCGTAAACATTCGGGGTGGCCGCCAGCGCTCTCAATTCTTCCTCCTCCGATGGAGTCACGGATCCTGTAGCACCCCGACCTGCCAGAAGATAAAACATCACAGTCAAAGTTCTGGAAGCCCACCAGCAGCTATATGGAGCCGATTTCTTTTTCTTTTTTCCACTCAATCAATATTTCCTGCTTTATTGTCAAGTTTTGGTCTGAGTTTAGAATTTAGAAAAAAATCTAATAATTTAGTCTCCGTTGATGGAAAAAACGAGATTGTCGCTCAAACATTTAGCGTTCAAACTATTTCAGTCTCCTTTTTTGTGAGGTGGTCAGGATTAGTTCTTATCGGACCAGGTCTTTATGAAGATTTTCCATCACTGTTTTTGAAGACAACCCTTACGGATGTTGGGCTTTACCTGCGCCTTCTGTGTCCACCTGGATGCCAACGACTCGCAGGTATGACGAGCGGATTCCGACACCGGCGCTTTTCTCTCTTCCTTTGGACTTTTGAGCCGCCGTCTTCTTGATGGAGTAAATGCCCATGATGGTCACTCTGTTGCCCGGCACCACGCGGTCACACAGATACCTGAGAGCAGAGGAGAAGTAAAGAGATTGAGTCACAGCTCCGGGTTTTACTTCTGAAAGTCCATTAGGCTGTATTAGGGGTTTCATTTATTGTATTCTTGCTGGGTCGATGCTTCCATGATGCTGATCTTGCTACCAGTACCATCTTTTTCATGCAAGAGAAAATAACGAATGGAACGTATCGGTCGTTGGCTCTCTACCACTTTGTGCCTCGAATGAAAGATCAGCTGATGCAGCAGATGAGCTTCATGAATCCTCTCTAAAAACCTAAACCGCACTGAGCCACAGACGGTTAACGCCAACAGAACCGAAGAAGAACAGAGATAGGAGAGAAATCAGGCCGACTGTCCCGCCCTGAGACCCTTCACGTTTGGAATTACGTGGAACTATCATCCTGGATTCGGACCCTTTCCGTGCCAGTTTCCCGTACCTGTCGCAGTAGAGCTGCAGGTGACGCGGCATCTCTCCGTGAGGAACGGCATCTGGAGATTCCTGCAGGCGGAGAGTCTGGAAGTCGACGCAAATGCAGCGGTCCGGGATGATGAAATAGGGGTCCACGGGACACTTCGCCCTGCCGACGTTCTCGCTGAGAGAAGAGAAAGAGTTGTTGAAAAAATGAAAACATTAACCCGCAGCATTGTGTGCCCGCCCAGGTGGTCGCATTCACCTGTTGCACTTGCGGGGCAGAGCGTAACCCTGCAGGCCTGGAGGCAGAGGGATGTTGTTGATGATGGCGCGGCAGCCGCGACACTGCAGACACATCTTGGTGGCTTTGGCCTTCACTGGGGTGGCAGAGATGATGATGCCGTGAACCTTCACCAGACGAGACACCTGCTCAGACTGCAGCGAGAGAGAGGACAAAACGTGGTCACGTGATCTGTGACGACTCAGGGGAGTATGAGACGTAGCACAGGTGTGTGCTTACCTTAAGGCCACGAATGGAGGCTTGATGTGCGTCGCTCTTCAGCGTGACCTGGATATCCTGGACCGTCTCCTCACCTACGGGACGGGGCCGGGTCACTTCATCAACCACCTCCTTTGCGGCTTCCTCCAGCTGTGAATTAGACCACATTTTCAAAAGGTGCGTCACCAAACAAAGCAGAACAAAAACCAGAGAGCAGGTCCAGTCTTTTCAGAGTAAAGCAGGTGTCATGGCTTCTGTTCGCTTCAGACTCACCAGCGGCAGGTTCTCAGTAGGTAGCTTGTAGAGACAGTCCGACAGATCCTCGTCGAAGCTGGCCAGGTCCTCTATCTCCACCTCCACCCAGTACTCCCCCAAGGTGTAGTGTCTCTTCAGCTCATCTCTAAGTTAAAGAAAAGATATTGGTGCAATTGTACCATATTTAGAGATGTTTTCTTTAATGCTTTAACATGTTTATTTCCTTTTCTGCACACGTTATTGTTTCAAATTGTACTCTGTAGTCTCATGTTAACATGGAGCAGCATGGTTCTGGAGAATTGTCTCATCTCACGGTGTACTTGTTCATGGTTGAAATGACAATAAAGCTCCGTACTTAAAGAAAATACAAAATCCCTCGTGGATCAATAAACTATTTCCGATTCTGATATAAGACTGTAAAGCCATTAATGGTCCAACACATTCTAGTGATTCACTGTTAAGAGACACCACAAACACAATGATCCAAAAACTGGGAGCACCTGAGGCAGAGAGATAAAAGCTCCGTAGACACTTGCTCCTACATTTCCCATAATGCAACCGTTTGTGGAAGTACATGAGGCAGAGAAATAAAAGCTCCATAGACACTTGCTCCTACATTTCCCATAATGCAACCGTTTGTGGAAGTACATGAGGCAGAGAAATAAAAGCTCCATAGACACTAGCTCCTACATTTCCCATAATGCAACGTTGTAGCCCTTTTTACTTAAAAGCCTGCCTTCATTTGTCAAACAAGTTTACTTTTGCTTCATAATCAGATGACCCTCATGGCGTCATCAGGGCTATTTTAAAACTTATAGCATCACCTACTGATCCATATGAGTCATTATAAAAAAAATGTTCTCACAATCCGAGCAGCTTCTCTAATTAACCTCGCATATAAAGTGTTAAAATATCCCTTTACCATAGGTGCACGCTTCTTCAGAATCAACCAGCACCATCATTCATGTTTTTGATTTATTTTGGGGTGCCTTTTAGGTTCAACCCACCCCCCTCCCGGCCTAATAAACTTAGACAAAGTCTCTCACTACAACCTGCTGTGGCTGCAAGAAATAAAGTCACCTGTATTTAAAGGTGAAGCCGGTCCGGTCGGTGCCCACTCTGAACTGACGGAGGAATTCGCGGAACCGTTTCTTGATCTGAATCCTCTTCTGCCCACCTTCATCCGCGCCGGGTCCCTCCGCACCACCGAAGCTGTCGCTGTAGTAGACCCCCGGGTCGTCAAAGCCAGACATGGTGAAGCAAGTCGTTAAACGACACGGAGCAAAGATAACAGAATAGTTTGTTTTAAATAAAGCAGGACCGCTTTAGATGTCAGCTGTCAGGGACAAAGCTGCTCAGACGACCTTTCGCGGCAAACTCAGGACCCGTTTCTGTCACTTTCCCGCGAGATGCTTCTTGGCCCGCCCCTTTCGTCCTCTGATTGGCTTGAATTAGGATGCGTCTGCTGCTATTGGCTAAACGTGTCTCCGTAGAGGCGTACCTTCAATGTAAGGGAGGGTCTTCCCACTGCTAGTGGCGCGAAAAAGACAGGAGGAGGAGGAGCAGAAACACGAGGAGGATCTGTTAAAACTTACGTCAGTACATCAGTAGTTTCAAATACAAAGTAATCAGAGTGGAGCAAATTCACATTTGTTAACCTAGAAGTGTATTTATATTATTTGAAGGGAGCTCTCTTTCTGGACGGGCTGCGATGGGCGCAGTAACGATCCAAGCCAGGCTCGCCTGCGTCTCCAGAATGAATTCAGACAGATCATAGCTGCAGATGTTCAGCAACCATTTATAGTACGAAAGTTTCAATCATGTCGCCAGTTGTTTTGGTAAATGGACCCCCTTCAAAATACATTTTAAGATAAATATGCAGCGTTGGCGGTACGGATATTAAAATCTTGTCAAAAATCTACCTACACATTTTCACTATGGCCATATTAACACTACTGTGGAAAATGTGGCACAAAGTTAATTTTGTTCTGATAGGTGCCTCCAATCCTTTTTTTTGGCAAGAGTGTGAATGGTAAACCGTAAGAGACACCTTCAAATGGTGTCCTGAATGAGATCCCTATCTGATTACTGTTGATGTAGCATCTCACTTCCAGTGGGTTCAGATTCATGTGGCTTTTCTCCCAGATTGCATCACATACATATTTTTTTCACAGGACAACTGGGAAGACATGATTTTGCAGATTTAATAGATACATGATAAATACTTTGATCAAGTTCCATTCATGCCTCCTCCTAAATCTAAAATGATGACGGACTGTCGCAGCATCACCGTCACCACAGCAAACAATGAAAGAGGTTAAGTCTGCATCACCAGTTCTTCAGTTTTGATAATGAGCTGCCATATTAATGACATGTTCTGCTGTTCTTCAGCAGGCTTGTTGTGAAGATGGGGTCAGGTTGAGATCTGATCACAGAGGTGGAGATACAGGTCACATACAAAGAAGAACGTCAACAGTCAAGGTTAGGTAAATACTCAGAATTGAGTCACTTTCCACTGCAGTGAGATCGAAGCCTTTGTCTGCCCTCCGTGTTCGAGCACTGCAGGCTTTAAATTCTGTGGAAACGTCACCCACAACACGTTGTGTGATGTCAGATCATGACCTGAGATATAAGGCAGGCAAAGATGAATTTAAGACCTGTTGGTTCTAATGAAGTTATCTCTACTTAACATCCCCTTGGATAGAACCAGAGATCAAACCTCTGACACATTTTAGTTTAATAGCCCTTTTCCTTGAAGTGCAAACATCTACACACGTTAGCACGTTTTATTTCTCAGCTAAATAGACACAAAATAACATAAGCACCCATTGACCTACAAATGTAACTCATATTTCCATTCATTCAACCCGCAGGGCTCAGATGACAGGCAGCATCATTTGGAAGAACAAGCGGTTCCGGCGTGGTCCGATCATCCCTGCCGGAGCCTGAGACTTTCTGTTCCCTGCTTCCGTGTCTGATTCATGAGACGACTCCGTGCTTCCTGCCCGTCTGGATGAAAGCATCGACGCAGTGGTCGATGTCTCCCTCTGTGTGGGCGGCTGAGATCTGAACACGGATTCTGGCTTTGCCCTTTGGTACGACGGGAAAGGAGAACCCAATCACATACACACCTGTGGAGGTAGGAGAGGAGTCATCAGACGCTGAGACACACCTGTGTCAGTCCTGAGGGTTGTACATCAAAGTGATTTTCATTTATTCAACATCCTGTCATTCAATGTCTTTGACTCATAGTTGATCCAAACCTAATTCTCATTAAAACAGGGTTTTACCTCTGAACGCCCTCTGATCCTTTCTACCATACTTCTCATGAGCCTGAGCTGGAGACGGATTAATCAGCTGCTGTCAAATGTTGCTACACGGGACGTGAACCTCGTGATCATCGTAGATCATTCTGAAACTTTACTGGAGAATGGAAAATGGCCGATTGGAAAAGGACAGAAATGATTTCCTGTATATGGAACTGATCACACAGAAGGTAAAGTGAGTGGGAGAGAGGCTGGGGTTCTGAGTCCTTACAGGTCCAGTGTGGGGGCGTTAAGGGGTACCGGAAGACTCAAAGAGGCTTAGCACCTCTGCGCTATTGGCTGTCAGCTTCAGAGCGCCCAATCCCTGGATCTGACGCCTTCGCCAAGATCGTGGGCCAAGATTGGCCACCTCTCCTACGGCCAAGTTTCAAACACTGGACCTTCAATTTCCCATAAAGGTTAGTAATGGTAGTTCAGAACAGCGATTGGACTTTGATTGGATCGGAGACATTCTCACTCATAGCAACAGTTGCCGAGACGCTCTCTTAATGTGGACCACACAGTCCACTTCAGTGCAGCGTTCTTCAGGCCCATCAATGAGCCCATTTGGGTCATCCTATTCAATGAAAGATGTCCCGCCAAAAACTAGTCATCAGCATAAACTCTGGGGTCTAATGCATCAGAAAGACATTCAAAGGTCACTGGAATGTTACCACCAAAAGACAGTGCCCCCTTAACTCAAAGGCCATCTCTGTCCATCTCTGTCCATCTCTGTCCATCTCTGTCTATCTCTGTCCATCTCTGTCTATCTCTGTCTATCTCTGTCCATCTCTGTCCATCTCTGTCCATCTCTGTCTATCTCTGTCTATCTCTGTCTATCTCTGTCCATCTCTGTCCATCTCTGTCTATCTCTGTCCATCTCTGTCTATCTCTGTCCATCTCTGTCTATCTCTGTCTATCTCTGTCCATCTCTGTCTATCTCTGTCCATCTCTGTCTATCTCTGTCCATCTCTGTCCATCTCTGTCTATCTCTGTCTATCTCTGTCCATCTCTGTCTATCTCTGTCCATCTCTGTCTATCTCTGTCCATCTCTGTCCATCTCTGTCTATCTCTGTCTATCTCTGTCCATCTCTGTCCATCTCTGTCCATCTCTGTCTATCTCTACCTCTGAGGAAACTTGTTGGACGCGTATCTCAGACAGTTTCCAACCAGGATCGAAAATAAACGGCCAAACAAGCGGCAGAGTCATCGGACCCTGTTGACCAACTGTTCTGTCTCATGTACCTCAACAGACGTTTGGATCAAAACATATACTGATCTTTATAAATATTAATCCAAACATTCCAGAATGCATTTTCCATCAGGACCACACTCTCTCTTCTTCCTCACCCAGCTTCAGCATATCATCGGCCATCAGAGAGGCGAGCCGGGCGTCGCCCAGCATCACGGGACAGATGGGGTGAGCAGAGCCGGAAATGGTGAAGCCAGCCTGAGTCATCTTGTTTCTGAACCTGAGCAGACATCAGAGAAACGATAAAACCGTATTTATTACACAAATACCGGAGACTAGTAGAATCAGCATACGTGCACTGATGACATCACACTGTGTTCATTTAAGAGTGAGGTCAGAGTCTGAAGGTCCCATCACCAACCAACATCTTCATCTTCCTGTTCTCTGGGTTGTTTCCTTTAGGGGTGTCCACAACAGATCGTCTTTTTCCATCTTTCCCTGTCCTCTGCATCTTCTTCTATCACACCCACCAACTGCATGTCCTCTCTCACCACATCCAGAAACCTCCTCAGTGTTCTCCTTCTTCTTCTGCCTGCAGCTCCTTTTTCAGCATCCTTCTTCAAGTAGATCCACTATCCCTCCTCTTCACGGGTCAGAACCATCTCAGTCTGTCCTCTCTGACTTTGTCTCCAGGACGTCTAGCATGACCTGTCCCCGTGATGTGCTCCTTTCTAATCCTGTCCTTCCTCTCACTCCCAGAGAATTCTTTTATATCATAGAAACAGACAGCAAATCAAATGTCTTTGAAAAGAAATAACTAAAAACGAAGAACCCCTGAGTTCGTACTCCGGTTCTCAGGGTGTGAGTTGACCGAGGTAACCATTAAGGCCAGTTCACTAAGAGCAAACCATAAAAACAGCTTTTATACGCTGCCTCCAATCAACATGGACCTGCTCCTGCTGAGGGGAAACCTTCTGATTCCTCTGTGGAGATAGTTCCTAACAGGCCTGCTGTCACGGACTGTTCGATGACAGGAGTTTCGCCCCCTGGAGGTCGGTGGCTGCTACAGCTCAGTAGGTAGAGCTGTCGTCCACTTCATCACAAGGTTGGCGGTCGGATCCCTTACATGCCCTTGAGCAGAACTCTGGTCATGTGGTCTGTGCGACTGTGTGAAGGGTTACTCCTGGTGAACAGTAGCTGCTGCCCAATCCTTTCTTATTCCTTCATTCCTCTCATAAAAATGTAACCTTAATTAAAAGTGACCAGAACTAACATATTCAGCTTCTGTTAAATAACCTCCCAGTATGATAGTTTGAGATATTACATTTGTCCATATTTTAATTAATTACTTGAAGGAATAAAGTTAACACTTGTAGAAAAATGTTTCTAGCAATAAAGTTATCTGAACTGAACTGGTTTGTCTTCAAGTACTGAATTAAATGAACTGAGGTTCTGATTCACGATCCCTGAGTTTAATAAGATAAACACATGGAACTAAAGTTTAACCCGGGAAAGAAGAGAAAAACTACAAAAAAAGCCCCAGAGCTCCTGGGATCAAACGTACCTCATGGTTTTGGCCGTCATGCTCTCTGCGATCTCATTGGAGGCGAGCAACAGTTCCACGGCGCGGGCCGCAGAGCCCACCACGGGAGGGGGGAGGGAGTTGGAGAACAGGTAAGGTCGCGAGCGCTGCCTAAGCAGGTCAATGAGAGGCTTTGGGCCAACTGTGTAACCGCCTGAGGGAAAAACACAAAGACCTGGCATGTAACCGGTGCACCACGTACGTCAGAACCAGGACAGCACTTTGTTAAAGGAACAGTACAACGTTTCCTTTGAGCCACTATTTCAAAAAGAGTTTCCTAAGAAGAAAATAATCCGTCTTTTTCAAGATGGTTAGCTTAGCATGTCCACTGGAAACAGGGCGGCGGCCAGAAGACTTGAAGGAAAACTCCTCATGGTGGTGTGGAATTGTTCTCACCGCGGTGAAAAATCGTTTGGGTACCGTTAGTCGGACACCAAGTATGGACAGAACCTTTAGGTACTATAATGTAAAAAACAAAAGAGCTAGGAGTCGACAGGGTCCATCACCTCCTTCTTGTGCAGAGACCCACGACTGTGGCGCCAAATCCCTGACAAAGGTTAGCAAACTAGCGAAACACGTTTTACAAATGTTCCTGATTCACATGCGAACAAATGCCTCGTGTTTCACAAACACAAGAGACAGTTCATGAAACTATCACAATCAAAACTGGAAGACATTTTCACTTTCAGGATCGAGTAGGTATGAACCAAATCTGAGAAATTCTAAAAAAAAAAAAAAAAAAAAAGAAAGAAAGATGGGCGGCTGTGGCTCAGTGGGTAGAGCGGCCGTCTCCCGATCGGAAGGTAGCCGGTTCAAATCCCACCAGGGTCTACTTGTCGTAGGGTCCTTGAGCAAGACCCTGAATCCTTAGCTCCCCGGGCGCTCCACGAGGGGCTGCCCACTGCTCCCTCAGGGATGGGTCAAATGCAGAGAAGTAATTTCACTATGTTGTACTGTATGACTATGTGACTAATAAAGGAATCTTTCTTTCTTTCTAAATGTTTGATTTTCATTTTCCAGTTTGATTCTGAAAAAATCAAATCACAAGGAGACGGAGAGGAAGAAAGAAGTTTGTTTTTTACTCTATTGAGATCAGGGTGGTCGTTCACTAGGGAATGACAGCGGCACTTTGAGCGCCGTCAATCATCACCTTACTCCTCAGCAGCAGCGGTTTATTTCACAGCAATAGGAGGCAGGCAGGTAAGTTAGAGGTGGATTCTAATCTCTCCTCTCAGGTCTTGTCTGCATCAGGCCCAAAAGGTCTTTAATCCTAATATGAAATACATT
This sequence comes from Lophius americanus, assembly GCA_037951165.1. Classification (NCBI taxonomy): domain Eukaryota; kingdom Metazoa; phylum Chordata; class Actinopteri; order Lophiiformes; family Lophiidae; genus Lophius; species Lophius americanus. The sequence continues at coordinate 128,046 of JBBDHG010000330.1, forward strand.
CCCCAAAGCTGAAATCAATGTTCCAACCGCTGACACACACACACACGCACACACACACTCACACACACGAATCAGCCACAACAGTATGTCCGGTTGTGGTTGTGATGCCATCAGTCTTAGATGAGTCATAGAACCCATCTAAGACTGATGGGTCTTAGATGAGTCATAGAACCCATCTAAGACTGATGGGTCTTAGATGAGTCATAGAACCCATCTAAGACTGATGGGTCTTAGATGAGTCATAGAACCCATCTAAGACTGATGGGTCTTAGATGAGTCATAGAACCCATCTAAGACTGATGGGTCTTAGATGAGTCATAGAACCCATCTAAGACTGATTGGTCTTAGATGAGTCATAGAACCCATCTAAGACTGATTGGTCTTAGATGAGTCATAGAACCCATCTAAGACTGATTGGTCTTAGATGAGTCATAGAACCCATCTAAGACTGATGGGTCTTAGATGAGTCATAGAACCCATCTAAGACTGATGGGTCTTAGATGAGTCATAGAACCCATCTAAGACTGATGGGTCTTAGATGGGTTCTATGACTCATCTAAGACTGATTGGTCTTAGATGAGTCATAGAACCCATCTAAGACTGATTGGTCTTAGATGAGTCATAGAACCCATCTAAGACTGATGGGTCTTAGATGAGTCATAGAACCCATCTAAGACTGATGGGTCTTAGATGAGTCATAGAACCCATCTAAGACTGATGGGTCTTAGATGAGTCATAGAACCCATCTAAGACTGATGGGTCTTAGATGAGTCATAGAACTCATCTAAGACTGATGGGTCTTAGATGAGTCATAGAACTAATCTCAGACTGATGGGTCTTAGATGAGTCATATTATTTTTACTATATAAAACCATTTGGTCATGTTTTTATATAGTTATTATTTTATTTTTTATTGATGCTTTGACTTCGTAGCACTTTGAGATTTTGATCCAAAAGTAAAGTGCGTTATAAATTAAATGTATTATTATTATTATTACTATCTAGGACTGATGAGTCTTAGAACTGAAGAGTTCTAAGACTCATCAAAGCATCTAAGCCTCATCACTTCTAAGACTCATCTGAGAGTGATGAGTCTTTGAACTCTTCAGTTCAAACTCATGAATCATTGTTCTGATGTCTGATTGTGTTTGTCTGAGTCATAACGCAGTTGTAAAAGGGCTTTCATTTGTCGATAAACACGTTCTGCATTTGTGGAACAAGGTATTTGATTGTGTTTCAAACCATATATCGTTTGTTTGTGAACAGTCAACGTTTGTAAAACGTGTTTCGCTTGTTTGCAAACTTTTGGCAGGAATTTAACTTCATACACGACATGAAGAGGACGGCGCCTGTTATTTGCTCTATACACCGAAACCAAGATATGAGACGCCGTTACAAGGTTTTTTCAAAGTTAGAGCTGAACCTGAGCTCTAGAGAAGCGACACACAAGGTCAGGAAAGTTTGAGCACAACAAAGGGATTAAGACGTCACAGCTGGTCGTGTCACAGAGCACGGACCCCCGCCGACTGTCTTCTTTAAACTACAGGTTACTGAAGGGACAACATCCCTTTATAAGAGCCGCGGGACATGGTTCACAACACCCGTGGCAGTCCCAACGTTTTCACGCAGACAGGAGGCCGAGACTGTGATAGAAACCCTTCAGTTTGTCAGATGCAGCAACACGACCGGTTGTTCTGAGGCGTCAGTAACTCTGTCTGCTGCATGGTCCAGTTTAACAGCAGTCACTCCGACTGAAGGGAGAAGGAAGTCTACATTTATCTTATTGATAACTAATGGTTTCCGAATTTGCAGTAGAAATAAATGGAATAAATCTGATTGCAATACACAGCATACCGCTGAATATTATACATCAAAGGGATATTGTACCGTGGGTTATGTGAGGTCATGATTAAATAAATACATAACTACTGGTGGGATCCGTGAAACCGGCAGCTCTACGCTGAGTTTCTACGTGATCCAGCTGTGTGAGAATCTACATCATGCTCCCCGTGAACACGGCACGACTTTACAGACATTATTATTATTACTATTATTATTATTATTATTATTATTATTCATGCACGCTGTGGAGGATCACATCCCTCTCAGAGGCACTAAATCAAAGCCAGTGTCTTTTTGGAGAGATTGTAAAATGAATCTCTAACGATGAATGCAGCAGTAAATGTCTGAAGCGGATCTCTTTCCATTACCCCGCGCTGAAAGTGAGGGTTCTCAGGAGGAGGCTCAGAGCAGCTCACTGCGCTCCACGTATGGCAGACAGGCTCCGTTAGTGACACGTACAGAACGTACAGAACCATCGTGACGCTGCTTGTGTCCTTCTATGTTCCTCTGGACAGCTTTACTAGAGGATGAAACATGGGGCTGATGTTCTCTTCTCATCTTGTAGAAGGAATCAATGCAGCTTTAAAGCTTCATGTCAGCAGGTACACACACACACACACACACACACACGCACACGCACACGCATACACAGACGCACACACACACACAGACGCACACGCATACAGACGCACACCCATACACACACGCATACACACACACAGACGCACACAGACGCACACGCATACACACACACACACACACACGCACACGCATACACAGACGCACACACACACACATACACAGACGCACACGCATACACAGACGCACACCCATACACAGACGCACACGCATACACAGACGCATACACAGACGCATACACACACACAGACACATACACAGACGCACACGCATACACAGACGCACACGCATACACAGATGCACACGCATACACAGACGCACACCCATACACACACGCATACACACACACAGACGCACACGCATACACACACACAGACGCACACGCATACACAGACGCACACGCATACACAGACGCACACGCATACACACACACAGACGCACACGCATACACAGACGCACACGCACACACAGACGCACACGCATACACAGACGCACACGCATACACAGACGCATACACAGACACACACCCATACACAGACGCACACGCATACAGACACACACCCATACACAGACGCACACACACAGACGCACACGCATACACAGACGCACACACACAGACACAGACACACACGCATACACAGACGCACACACACAGACGCACACACACAGACGCACACGCATACACAGACGCACACCCATACACAGACGCACACGCATACACAGACGCACACAGACGCATACACAGACGCACACGCATACACAGCCGCACATCCATACACAGACGCACACACACACACACGCACACGCATACACAGACGCACACCCATACACACACGCATACACAGACGCACACAGACGCATACACAGACGCACACGCATACACAGACGCACACCCATACACAGACGCACACACACGCACACGCATACACAGACGCACACCCATACACACACGCATACACACACGCATACACACGTTTTGGGGTCAAAGGTCTGACGGGCACGTACCTGCTGCTCCTCCCAGCGCCTTCCCCAGGGTGGAGTTCACAATGTGAACCCTGTCCATCACCCCCAGCAGCTCGTCCGTCCCTCTGCGAATCACAGCGATCGGTTTCGTCAGTTCAGCGCCCACAAAGACAAGAAGGCGTGAAGCCCCTCTGTGGGGGGCTTCACCACAATCTTGATGCTATTTAACTTATATGTCATGTCATTTTATCAAGAGCCGAATCAGAAAACTTTAATCCAATTTAAGAAATGAACAAATGACTACATAGTTAGTTAGGGGTTTGAATGATTGACCTTAAAACGATTGGACTGAATAAGGAAGTGTTGTGAATATAACTGAAGACATGCCTGTTTTCTAGTAAACACCAAGTAAATACATCTTCCTCTCACACCGGTGTTCCGTTTGAGATGTGATAAAACCACTGCTGTTATTAGGAGGACATGTTTTCATGCCTGTGTGAGACTGTAAGATGCCAATAATTAACATTTAATCAAACCTTTGTTTGGGATTACTCTTTGATTCTGGATGATTTGGCAGAAATGGATGTTGTACAGGTAGAATAAATGTATACAATACTGGTGTGATACTTTGAGTTTGAATCGTTTTGTTGAGGTGAAAACGTGAAGTCGTCTGCTCCTACCGAAGACGTTAAAGGTTAGAGTGAAAATAATTCCACAGATTGATAAAAATACAGATACCATTTCATTTCAAAATACACCCATCACATTTCCGGTGACACCGGCGCCTGACCCACCTGCCCCGCGCTCCCAGGAATCCGGTGGCGTGGCACTCATCTATGAACACCATGGCTCCGTACTGCTCAGCGAGGTCACAGATGCCATTCAGAGGAGCCACGTCTCCATCCATGGAGAAGACGCCATCGGTAACTACCAGCCGCATACGGGAGGACTGAGGAAGACGAAACAGAACCGGGGTGATCAGTGGAGAGCCCACTGGAGCGCTGACCTTCTCATCCATGCTGTACCTCTTAACAGACAAGCCCATCTCAGAAACAGAGTTCATATTTCTTCCCAAAATGTTTTCCACGCAACGAACAAGTACCGTCTCCATGGTAACAAGCTCACTCTGGTGTTTGCTTCAGTTTCCAGAGCAGATCTCAATCACTATCCATCATTTTTAACACTACTTCTCTTCACTACAACAAAGTTCTGATGTGATGCTCCCTGTCATTTTTATTTCTATCATCGTTTCCATGGTTACAAGTTGACTTTAGTAGAGAGTAGAGTAGTAGAGTTGAGAGTAGGATTTGTCTCATATAAAGGTTTCAGATGGAAAACCTAAAGTCTGTAAACCTTTTAAATTCCTCAAAAAAAAAAAGTAGAATTTTCTTTCACCCTGCATAATTTATTTCATGTAATTTACTAATTTGATATATTAGACACACCAGACTTACCGTGACGTTACAAATTGTTCAATCGAGCATGTTTTTAAACCAAGACAAATAAAACACCTTTCCATTAATACAATAACACATGTTTATAATAATAATGGAGCTGACATTATTACCAGCAGCAGAGTTAGTGTCAAAAACAAGGAGCGCTTGATTTCAGGCAGAGGAAGGAAAACAAGCATGTTTCGTATTTTAAATGAGCAGATTCCATCAACTGTTGCTGGCTAGTAGATGGTTAGCTCTTTTGATGAAAAGACCTGACATGCAGATGAACATCGTTGGACTTCTTAACCACCTCCAGCAGCACTGGACCGGTTTGCAGCCCAGTGTGAAGCGACCGGTATGAGAGTCAGCACCTCCAAATCTGAGGCCATGGTTCTGTGCCGGGGATCGGTGGACTGCCCCCTTCTGGTTGGGGGTGAGATGCAGCATCATGCAAAGGAGTTCAAGTATCTTGGCATCTTGGTCTTGGGAGAATGACAGGCGGTTCGGTTCGGTATCAGCAGTAATGTAGGTGTTGTATCGGTCTGTTGTGGTGAAGAAAGAGCTGAGTCATGCCGGTACAACTATGTTCAAACCCTCACCCAAGGTCCTGAGCTCTGTGTAGTGACAGAAAGAACGAGGTAAGGACACAAGCGTCTGAAATGAGCTTCCTTGGTGAGGGGGCTGGCCTCAGCCTCAGAGATAAGGTTCAGAGCTCAGACCTTTGGATAGAACTTGGAATAGAGCTGCTGCTCCGCCAGTTGAGGGGGTTTGGGCATCTGCTGTAAGTAGGACACCTCCAGGAGGTTTTCTTCAGGCACATCCAACTGGGAAGAGACCCGGTGGTAGACCCAGAACTCACTGGAGGGACTACATATCTCATCTGGCCTGGGAATGCCTTGGTATTCCCCAGGATGAGCTGGAGAGTGTTGCGGCAGAAAGGGACATGTGGAAATGCCTCGTTAGTCTGCTGCCGACACGACCCGGCCCGGATAAGCTGAAGAAAATGGATGGATGAATGACTTCTTAATGTTTCCAGCTGAATGGACCAACTGAGAACCGCTAAAGCTAACACCCCCGAGGTAAACAGTCGGTCTGAATAAGCACAGATGTAGACTAAACGTTTTTGTCTGAGCAAACTTCTAACGTCTGATCATTGTGTCTGTTAGGGAAATGAAAATACTCCCTTTGCCCCACTTGTTTCTGACGTCTGTCCTCGTCTTGTGTCTAGCGAATGATGAGCGCAGTGTTCTGTCTGAAGGACAAGAAGGCCTGACCTGGTAGATTGGCTGACATTTGAAGCATATAATGATCCTGCTGGATCTGGAGGGCATGATTCCGGGTTGAGACTCGCACCTGAGCGGGCCGGGACCTTCTCCTGATAGCAGATCTGTTACATATCTAAGAAAGACGGTCGAGACTCCACGAGGCAATACCTTCTCCCAAAATGATCAGAAGACAAGAATCTGTCCTTCATCAGTGTCTCAGGCTGGAGGACGTGATCCACTTCCATATCTTACACAGCCTTTTTTAATCAGGGGCATAAAAACCCCCTCATACAAACGTAACTTCTCCTTTCCTACAGCACAGGAGGAGGTTGGCACACACCTGAGACTCTTTCAGCCTGATCTCCAGGTCACTGAGGTCCATGTGTTTGTAGCGAAGCCTCTTTGCTCGACAGAGACGGATCCCATCAATGATGGAGGCGTGGTTTAGCTCATCAGACAGCACCGCATCATCTGGGCCTAACAGAACCTGTTGTTAGAGTAATATGAAACTTTATTGATGCCACTAAAGGAATCTGATATTTCTGTTCTACTCGGAGGGAAAAGCATGACATGCCTCAAACAGTCCGGCGTTGGCATCAAAGCAGCTGGCGTAGAGGATGCAGTCCTCTCTCTCATGAAACAAGGCCAGCTTCTGCTCCAGATCTTTGTGCAGGTCCTACAAAACACCAGATGAAAGCCATTAACCTCCACAGAATTTAAATATGAAACCGAGTCATATTTCTAAACCCTCTTTATTTACTCTGGATAAAAGCCATAATTCAGTCCAACCATCTTTTTCTCAGCAGCTCTAAGTCTGTATGTTGGTCACAAACATACAGACTTACCAGTAACCAATCACATCACGACCAATCATCCATATTTCTATCCCCGACAAGTGGGGGACATTCTTTGGATAACTCAAAAACTATTTCATGGATCATTTTCAAGTTTTATACCAGCCTGACCGCAGTGCGGGGAAGAACTGGATTGATTTTGTTGTATATTTCTGATACTAGGGGGAGCTTTATCCCCAAAGGGTGTCAGGCCAAAATCTCTCAAGCCTTGCTCCGGTTTTGTCCATCTATATTCCCTACATTGTGTTTTCACCGTAACGTTTCATATTGTAGTCACCGTTTTGCAGAATTTAAATTCCGAACCATTGGATCCGGTTATGTCCAAATTTGGTGCGTATTTATCTTGTATATAAATTTCACTCAGGGCGGAGCTTTTTTTTATGGATACTGTTTTCTGGATGTAACTCAAAAACGATTTCATGGATCATTTTCAGACTTTATACCCCCACAGACTTTAGTGTGAGGAAGAACAGGGCTGATGTTCGGTTGGATATTATATATTCATGACCTTAGGGGGAGTTTGATCTCCAAAGGTTTTCCGGCCTTTGAACGGACTCAAGCAGATCTATCTTGTACACGTCGTGTTTGACACTAATAGTTGATATTCTGATGATATAGGTGATGGTAAAATAATGTTATTCAAACATTATTTACCTTCAATGTCATCCATCTTATACGTTAACGTGTGGATTGAGTTAGACATCACACCTGGGTGCCGCAGATGAACCTGACGGAGCTCAATCCCGCGCCGTATGACTTGAGAGCGTTGATGCCCGCCTCCACCACCTCTGGATGACTGGACAGCCCAAGATAGTTGTTGGCACAGAAATTCAGTATGCCTGAAAGGAGAAGAGAGGAGAGCTGGAGGAAAAAGAGGTCAGCAAGTTCACACCAAACAACCCGGACAGAAGACAACAATGGCTGCAGTGGGGCCATAGTGAGGCATGAAACTAGAGTCACGTTCACAGAGGAAGAGGTCAATGATGACATTTCAGGGTCCCTTCATAGATTCCTATGAAAGCCATCTTTAGACAAAGCCTACTTAGACTGATGTCGAGAATGATTTTGGTAATATGAACAGGGATTCTTTAAACATTTTAAACCACGTGTTCCTGTCAACTCTTGAAAGGATGTTCCAGTTCTACCAGGTGTTTAGTCCTGTCACTCCTCTCATTGGTCGGATGTTTTCTTCCTCTGGTGACGTCACGAGAGTTTAGCTACCTGCAAGATGGGTGAACTTCACACAATTAACATAACCGCGCGACCATCAGTGACGTATTTATGTACGTTCTTCCGCCGTTAGGACGGTTTACGGACACGGGGGTCCTAACGCCGTCCCGTCTGTCACCGGGGGTCTACTCACGGCTGGTACTGCCCTCCACGTTGATCTGAGGTCCCTGCTTCGACGTAATGATCCTCTCCGCCTTCCACGTCCCCGCGGCTCGGATACTTTCCAGCTCTTTCTCCAGAACCACTCTGGCTTCTGCGACAGCGGCGTAACTCCGTCCGAAAGCCGGGGTCGACGGCGACACGACGCCCCGGACGACCCTCCCCAAACTCCGTGAAGCTTTACCGAGAGACATTTTGACGTGTTGACGTTACTTAACGGTCTCGAGTACTGAACCCTAGTGTGTCGCACAAAAGAGGCGTAGGTGCTGTGGACCAATCAGAGCACGAGGCAATTTTCAGGTGACTGGCTCGTCCAATCAGAATCGCAATATGTTCTCACGGTTCTACAGACATTCTTACGGAGCCCCACGGTAACGAAGTACATTTACTCAAGTACTTGTTATTTCGTTCAGCTGCTTCCTTCCGGAGTATCCACTGCGGATAACCTGTTACTCTCCGTACGTCGTTACTCTGCTGTACCAGTAACGGTATTCTTTTCTGTAGAACCTGTTCTGTTTGACTTAACGTTACACCTGGATATTTACACCTGGTGAGGATACTCAATACTTTTACTCCAGTACTTCTCAAGGGGAAATGTTGTATACTCCACTACATACAAATTATAGTTCAATCTACTCAACAGCAGGTAAAGTCATTTAAAACCACCACAGTAAGATAAGCCCTTCATGTAAAGTGCATTATAAATTAAATGTATTATTATTATTATTATTATTATTAAATAACAGTAAAACCCACAGAGACCATTCTAACGGGTACTTTTACTTTTACTACATTATACTTCTACAAAAGTAGATTCTGCAAACTTTCATTTGTAGTGGAGTATTCTCGGTGTGGTAATAGTACATTTATTAGTAAAGGATCGTAATACTCCCAAATAATAATAATAATAATAATACATTTAATATAAAACCTGATCAACCAGTCAGGAATTTAAATAGAATGTAAAGATTAATGTGGGGTGGACATATCCTCTGATGGATCCCAAAGAAACAAATAAACACACTAAATAAATGAGTGTGTTTATTTCCTCTGGTGACCCCGGAGTCGTTGGATCATTGCCGTGGAAAAGATGGCCGACCTTCAGACTCAATGTCAAATCATCTGTACTCGCAAAAAAAAATAGATAATGTAGGATTTGTGGAAATATTGTAATATTTAATTGCACAGTTGCTTCATATGGTTACATAATGGGTAACGTATGATGTTAGGTTTGTGAGATATGCCCCCAACACAAACATCATTACGGTTGTACGGCTGGAAGGAAGGGTGGTCCGAGCTCACGATGTTCTGATCTAATGGATTATAACGAGACCCTTCAGTTAATACTTCTGTTTAATATATGCCAGCAGTTCGACATGACTTCCAGTTCATCTTCAAGTAAAACATCTTCACGAGGGAATGTTGGATGTGAAAATCTTCACTCACATCAAACTATCTCACGACGTAATAGTTCTGCTTCTATTACACACACCTTTACAGTGTTTGCTACTTTGACCCAGACATTTTCCTGTCAGCCACATTTATCAACAATATCATACATCATCTACGTTTCAGAAGTTGAAACAACATCCTTTCTCTTTTTTTCAACAGCAGGAATGTCACCATATAAAATGTGCAAATGTTTGCAATCCACACAAGGACAAACCCGCATCACAAAGTCAAGTAAAAACCTCCATCCTTCAACATTATTTTCTTCAGTTAACAATGCCTTAGCCCCAAAGTCAAAAGCAGCAGCACACCAAGCGATGACATCAGTGACGCTCAAGTCAAACGCCCAGCTTGACCAATGATCTCCTAGAAAACCGGGTTTCTCGGCCGACGGCGCTGGACCTTCACCAGTATCGTTAGTTTGGCAGCTTTGAAGGGTGGTCTAGGACTCGGAGCTGTTGGGTTCCTGTGAGGAAGCTCTCAGCGACGGTAGGCGGTCGGCCGCTTTTGCTCTTTCGGCCAAAAACTTGTCGAACTCTGCAGAGGAGGGAGAGAGGATGAGAATACTCGTCATCTGCAGTACGAAGGACAGAAAGTCCAAATGGGAAAGAGGATTGCATCAACTTATAAAAAAAGAAGCTAAAAATACAAGATGGGAGTTTGAATTTTGGATTTCTACTAATTCTGCTGATTCAGAAATCTGCCGCCATGACAGATTTACCCCAGAAAGCCTTCATCATCTCACTGCTTACAGTTCTACGTAATAATAATAATAATAATACATTTAATTTATAATGCACTTTACATTTGGATCAAATCTCAAAGTGCTACAAGGCAAAAGCAGATAAAAGCATCAATAAAAAATAAATAAATAATAATAATAACTATACAAAAACGTGACCAAAAGCATTAATGTTAATTACAGTTATAGGTTCTGCTAAAAAGGAAAGTTTTAAGTCCTTTTTTAAATGTGTCAGTCGTCTGTGGAGCCCTCAGATGGTCAGGGAGGGCATTCCACAGACGAGGGGCAGCAGAACAGAAGGCCCGATCTCCCACTGTGCTGAGATTAGTCCGGGGAAGGAGGAGGCGGTATGACTGGGTAGAACGGAGGGATCGTGTTGAGGTCAGTGGGGTGAGTAGTTCACTTACATAGCATTACTTACGTAGCTGCCTTACAGGCTCTGTTTTTATATAATGTCTCATTCGGATTATAAAGATGAGTCGGCAGTTACGCTGTGGACGGTAGTTGTTTTCTGACATGTGCATTTGACTGTTTGTGAGCAAGATTACGGGAAACTACCAGACGGATTGCTATGAAATCCTACTCAGCTTTAGGTTTTGGCGTACCCTACAGGCGATGTTTTGTACTTTGCAGCATCCTGAAATAAAATAGAATAAAAAAATAAGCTGTTTGGAGCAGTGATTTCTGGAAACTGTGTCCATTATTGATGCCTTTCTTCATTGGATTCCTTTGATGTTCCTTTGGGGGTGGAGCTGGAGCAAGGTGGGCTGAACAGAGACGCTGAAGTGGATTGTATAATGGAGTTGTTGATAGATTTAGAGGCTGGCAATAACTAAGACATTAACGGAGGAATAAGCTTGAAGTTTTTCTAAACCTCGCGTTCTGTTGTGCCTCGGTGGAGGTTTGCGTTTTCTGAGTGCTTCTAGCTTTAATCTGTTGTGTAAAAACTCCAATATGGCAACAGTCCATGAATAAATGCTGGGATGGGAGGTAGTATCTGGAGGTGGCATAAGTAAACACATTCTTTATTCAAACAGTCTTTCTATGTAATTATTTTTGATTTAAGTCGATGTTAGTGAAGCACACAATAATGCAAAAAAAAAAATCCTAAAGTAATGAGCCTGTTTTACAAATGTGAGGATTGGAAAATTATGATATTTGAAGGAATATGTGGAGGGTAAAAGAAATTAGTTGTCAGAAAAAGAAATACTCAGAACATATAACTAGAAACTGTGGGTAAAGACAGAACTACAACACTACTAAGTGTTTGTAGTTCATTACTTCCTGCCTCTGCTAGCATGTGGGCTAAGCATCTAACGCTACTGATGGATGACATTAACAAATATCCAGCAGTAGATAACATATTTAATATATTATGACAATTTATTGTCTTATTTAAAAAAAAAAAAATTATTACCTATTTAAAAACATTTTTTTGTATTTATTCATTTACTTATTTATTTTGACCTCCATTTAAAATGACCACCAACTCATGTTTAATGGATGTAAACTGGGAAGACTCACCTTCACTGGTCACACCATCTGAATCCTCAAAGTCATCGTACTGACGCACAAACAGAAGACACACATTTGACAGGAAATGTAAACACAAAAAAATACAAATATAGTTAGATTGTGTTTCATACGGGTGGATATATCACAGAATGTGGATTAGTTTCGACGGTTATATATATGATGCTTGATCGTTTTTGACATTTTCTGCTGGTCATAATTTGTTCAGGATTTCAACATCGTAACATTTGCTTATTAGGAATAAACATAAACAAAAGCTGAGGCTATAAGAAAGGAAAGGCCAAATTCAAATTTGATCCAAGGACGATTTAAGATGGCTGATAAAAAGTTGAGGAATCATCAGAGTGATTACTATCCACCTTTAAAGAAGCGTTAAACACATTTCCTCCTCAAGTCATATAATTCAGTCTTGACTGAAGTAAAAGACTCACTTTAAAGCGGTATAATACAATTAGCAAAAGTTTATGGCAACGGCTAATCAGAAACTTGCTTTGGTTTGAGAAAGAAGAGCTGAAGGAAAACTGAAGTCAGTCAAATTAAGAAGGAACAATATGCATTCCATCAAACAACACAGCCATTATGTGCATTGAGTGATTTTGGTTTTGTATTTAGTAATTCAGGCATTCACCTCGTCTTCCAGCGAGAGCCACTTCTCAATATCATCCATCACACTGGACTGGTTGATGGGGATCTGAAGGAGAGAGCAGAGCACCGGGATGATCGGCAACATATAGAATACCTGGTAAAACCTGATGCAAAAGTAACCAAGCAGTGACGTAAACTGTGTGTAAGCAAAGCGTGACACACACACACACAACAACATCGTCGTCATGCTTGTGGGCGGAGGTCCGGTAAACCCTGGAAGTTTATGAAAGCGTGCAGCCAGTGTGGTTTGTCTCGACACATGGAGCCATCAAACACCACAGCAAAAATAAATCTATAGCAAAAGTAAACTGGAATGGTCACAACAGAAGGTAATAATAATAAATAATAAAACATTTAATTTATAATGCACTTTACATTTGGATCAAATCTCAAAGTGCTACAAAGCAAAAAAAAAAAAAGGTGCATGAAGATGAATCCAGAAGGTTTAGGACACGGACGCACCATTCCCCTTTTAATCATCCAATCTAGCTTTGGAGAGGAGCTGCAGGTGGAGGAGGGGCTACCATCCTTTAACCACAAACACAGTTTGAGTTTACTCAGGAGGAAAACAGTTACTGGCACAGAGATAAAAACATTCCCACAGAACTCTCTGTGTCATGTCTTCTTCATTACTCTGCTGCATAAGCAGAACACAAATATGTAATATGCACAGCATGTAAGTAGACACAGTAACCAATAAATCCACACAATAATTTATGTGTGTTATCATTTTTCCTTCTTTATGAAGATGTTCTCCTAATTTCCTTTTTTTTTGTATTTGCATGTTTCCTTGAGTTTAAGTGTGTTTTTCCGCTCTGGGCCAGAGAAGTTCTGCACGGAAATACCAACTCACTTTATCATTATTATTAGGATTGTTCTAATATTATTTTTGATTTATTCGCACAAACTCCTTTTCTTGCGTTAGAAAAGGAGTTTGCAGCAGCGCATTTCCTGCAAAACTATTAGACACACCAAAGACAGCAAACAGTGGTTAAAGTGTAATAGAGTGGAACTTACTGAGAGTTTGCAAAGGTATTTCTGCAAACAGCATACGACATTTTTCATTTTCTCAAGTATTTAATCTGACCCTTAATAGCATTTAGTATTATGGAGGCAAATTCAACTATCATAGATTGAAAACTGGGTTGACACCGTGTTCTCCAGCTTCCCCTGACAGCCCAATAAAGACATGCAGTGAACTGTTGACTCTGCGGCGTGAATGTGCGCTGACACACTCCCTCTGTGTGTCAGCGCTGTGAGGAAATGTGATGACTCGTGTGTTGTTGATCAAGTCGTACCACAGTTCAGGTTTTTTTTCTAATCATGACCTCAGTTTTCAGAGATTGTTGAATATCGTCGGCGAGGGATTCAGTTCCGATTCAGTCCTCTTAACAGCTGCTGAACATCGCTGTGGACAAACAGCATCAAATGATCGGTGCTGGAAATGTGTTCATGGGCCTTATTTCAACCGAGTCCGTCGTTTTCACTGCACCACCCAGGAAGCTAACGCTACTAGCTACTAGCACTGTGTGTGATGATGTGTGCTAAAGGCTGGCCGGTAGACGGGGGGGGGGACAGAGAAAGAGAGAGAGAGAGAGTGACAGAGAGAGAGAGAGAGTGACAGAGAGAGAGAGAGTGAGTGACAGAGAGAGAGAGAGAGAGAGAGAGAGAGAGAGTGAGCACATCAGCCACGTCTTTTTCTGCAGCTAGATTATCTTAAATTTAGCAATGCAAGCCTTCAGGCTAAGTCTTTAATGGCTGAAAACACCTCAGCCAAAAATACCCTCCTGTCGTACACAAGCACTTTAGGATTAAAACTAGAACATGAAAGTTCTGAAGGAGTCGCAGGTGTGAGTGCTGGATGTTGAACAGCTGATTTGGTATTTACATGAAAACGGGAGATTAAATAAGATGAAGAACTGGGAAGGTTCTGAATGGTAAAGGATTAGAATAAAAAGTCACAAAGCATGAAAGGCGTTGAATTTCTGAGGTTTCGCCGAAAAAGCTGAACGTAGTCTACATTACTTTAATTTTAATTTCAAATTAATTTATATAATGTTGTAAGGAGTAGTAAGGAGAGCGAATGTAATACAATATTAAATATTAAAATAACAATATTCCACAAGGCTGATTTTTTTCTCCCCACTATTTCAAAACTTGATGGACCAAAGTATTTGTCTGTCTGTTTTATGATCAATTTAGTGTCTATGATATTCATATGATAAAGAACAAAAGAAATACAATACGCAAAGAAGTCATTGTTGTATCGTTTGTCTGCTTTTCTAATGATGGTGAATATAATCATGTCTACTAGCCTTGGCGGCGGCGGCCTACAAATGTATTTATTCGGTAACCATGATCTAGGGTAGGATACATTCTGTATACAGTTCACAAGCTGTCCATATGCAGTCATTTACTGTTAAAAGTCATGACCGATTGTTTGATGTCGGGATTGTAAAACATAGTAAGAGCCTATAAAAATACAGGAAACATGATCAACCTTTCACGACAACGTGAAAGGTTTCACAGCGTTTGCTACGTTCTCAAAAGTCACACTGAAAATATTCTTTGACGTCAGCTGATCACTCTAGTGACTAAACCTGTCAAACGCCGTCAAACCTGAATGACACGAATGACATCTTTGCTCACCGCTCCTGCGTTTAGCAGCCTGCCGTCCTGGTCCGGAACCATCCCGTCCACCGCCGCTTCACTCTGCTGACTAAACACAAGATGCAAACCCTGGTCACTGGAACCTATCCCAGCTCCTCAAATACTTCATTCAGACCCTTTTGAGAGTTTGCAATAAAAACAAAGTGTCTGCTGTGGTCTGGATCATTAAAGGCGGAGCTACTGGCGCTGACCAGGTATCATTCTGAATCTCTGTTTACATGAGGCAGTTGTCTGTCCGAGCGTCTTTCAGACGTAGACTACCTCCACTGTAGAGGAGGGGCTGTTTAAATAAAGATAAAGATAGCGTTTATTAGTCCCAAATGCAGCCTTTCCCAAATCTACTTGTAATCAGACTGTCCAGGTGAACCCAACTACTGATAGTTGGTCTGGAGTCTTTTTAGAATTAACACATCAATTATTGTGGCAGACGATGGATGTTTTAATCATTAGTTAACATTTGAGTGATGCATTTGTCTCACAGTTTCAACTCTTTTAACATTAATGAATTACTTTTAGATAACTAAATGTATCCTTTGCCTTTTCTATTGAAAGAAAGAATTTCAATGGCTTATCTTATTTAAAACTGTTTAAAAATTAGTCTTTTTTTTGAAGCAAGTCAACAGCATATTTATTACTTGGAAGTAGATGTTTCATAAGGTCATTCATTCCTGTTTATAACGTAGCTAAGTTCTAAGTACTTTGATTGATTTAATTACCGCCAGCTAAACGCCAGGTCCAAGCCATAAAACGCCGGGTATGACGAAAGTATGTATAAAGTATGTATAAAGTATGTATAAAGTATGTGTAAAGTATGTATAAAGAACGTATAAAGTATGTATAAAGTATGTATAAAGAATGTATAAAGTATGTATAAAGTATGTATAAAGAATGTATAAAGTATGTATAAAGAATGTATAAAGTATGTATAAAGTATGTATAAAGAATGTATAAAGTATGTATAAAGTATGTATAAAGTATGTATAAAGTATGTATTAAGAATGTATAAAGTATGTATAAAGTATGTATAAAGTATGTATAAAGTATGTATTAAGAATGTATAAAGTATGTATAAAGAATGTATAAAATATGTATAAAGTATGTATGAAGTATGTATAAAGTATGTATAAAGTATGTATGAAGTATGTATAAAGTATGTATAAAGTATGTATAAAGTATGTATAAAGAATGTATGAAGTATGTATAAAGTATGTATAAAATATGTATAAAGTATGTATAAAGTATGTATAAAGTATGTATAAAGAATGTATAAAGTATGTATGAAGTATGTATAAAGTATTTATAAAGTATGTATAAAGAATGTATACAGTATGTATAAAGTATGTATAAAGTATGTATAAAGAATGTATAAAATATGTATAAAGTATGTATAAAGTATGTATAAAGAATGTATAAAGAATGTATAAAGTATTTATAAAGAATGTATAAAGTATGTATAAAGAATGTATAAAGTATGTATGAAGTATGTATAAAGTATGTATAAAGTATGTATAAAGTATGTATGAAGTATGTATAAAGTATGTATAAAGTATGTATAAAGTATGTATAAAGTATGTATGAAGAATGTATGAAGTATGTATAAAGTATGTATAAACTATGTATAAAGTATGTATAAAGTATGTATAAAGAATGTATAAAGAATGTATGAAGTATGTATAAAGAATGTATAAAGTATGTATGAAGTATGTATAAAGTATGTATAAAGTATGTATAAAGAATGTATAAAGTATGTATAAAGTATGTATAAAGTATGTATAAAGTATGTATGAAGAATGTATGAAGTATGTATGAAGTATGTATAAAGTATGTATAAAGTATGTATAAAGTATGTATAAAGTATGTATAAAGAATGTATGAAGTATGTATAAAGTATGTATAAAGTATGTATGAAGAATGTATGAAGTATGTATAAAGTATGTATAAAGTATGTATAAAGTATGTATAAAGTATGTATAAAGAATGTATGAAGTATGTATAAAGTATGTATAAAGTATGTATAAAGTATGTATAAAGTATATATAAAGAATGTATAAAGTATGTATAAAGTATGTATAAAGTATGTATAAAGAATTTATAAAGTATGTATAAAGTATGTATAAAGTATTTATAAAGAATGTATAAAGTATGTATAAAGAATGTATAAAGAATGTATGAAGTATGTATAAAGTATGTATAAAGTATGTATGAAGAATGTATGAAGTATGTATAAATTATGTATAAAGTATGTATAAAGTATGTATAAAGTATGTATAAAGAATGTATGAAGTATGTATAAAGTATGTATAAAGTATGTATAAAGTATGTATAAAGTATATATAAAGAATGTATAAAGTATGTATAAAGTATGTATAAAGTATGTATAAAGAATTTATAAAGTATGTATAAAGAATGTATAAAGTATGTATAAAGTATGTATAAAGTATGTATAAAGAATGTATAAAGTATGTATAAAGAATGTATAAAGTATGTATAAAGTATGTATAAAGTATGTATAAAGAATGTATAAAGTATGTATAAAGTATGTATAAAGAATGTATAAAGTATGTATAAAGTATGTGTAAAGTATGTATAAAGAATGTATAAAGTATGTATAAAGTATGTATAAAGAATGTATAAAGTATGTATAAAGAATGTATAAAGTATGTATAAAGAATGTATAAAGTATGTATGAAGTATGTATAAAGTATGTATAAAGTATGTGTAAAGTATGTATAAAGAATGTATAAAGAATGTATAAGGTATGTATAAAGTATGTATAAAGTATGTATAAAGTATGTATAAAGTATGTATAAAGTATGTATAAAGAATGTATAAAGAATGTATAAAGAATGTATAAAGTATGTATAAAGTATGTATAAAGTATGTATTAAGTATGTATTAAGTATGTATAAAGAATGTATAAAGAATGTATAAAGAATGTATGAAGAATGTATGAAGTATGTATAAAGTATGTATAAAGAATGTATAAAGAATGTATAAAGAATGTATAAAGAATGTATAAAGAATGTATAAAGTATGTATAAAGTATGTATAAAGTATGTATAAAGAATGTATAAAGAATGTATAAAGTACGTATAAAGTATGTATAAAGTATGTATAAAGTATGTACAAAGTATGTACAAAGTATGTATAAAGAATGTATAAAGTATGTATAAAGTATGTATAAAGAATGTATAAAGTATGTATAAAGTATGTATAAAGAATGTATAAAGTATGTATAAAGTATGTATAAAGTATGTATAAAGTATGTATAAAGAATGTATAAAGTATGTATAAAGAATGTATAAAGTATGTATAAAGTATGTATAAAGTATGTACAAAGAATGTATAAAGTATGTATAAAGTATGTATAAAGTATGTATAAAGAATTTATAAAGTATGTATAAAGTATGTATAAAGTATTTATAAAGAATGTATAAAGAATGTATAAAGAATGTATAAAGTATGTGTAAAGAATGTATAAAGAATGTATAAAGTATGTGTAAAGAATGTATAAAGTATGTATAAAGTATGTATAAAGAATGTATAAAGTATGTGTAAAGAATGTATAAAGAATGTATAAAGAATGTATAAAGAATGTATAAAGTATGTATTAAGAATGTATAAAGTATGTATAAAGTATGTATAAAGTATGTATAAAGAATGTATAAAGTATGTATAAAGTATGTATAAAGAATGTATAAAGTATGTATAAAGTATGTATAAAGAATGTATAAAGTATGTATAAAGTATGTATAAAGTATGTATAAAGTATGTATTAAGTATGTATAAAGTATGTATAAAGTATGTATAAAGAATGTATAAAGAATGTATAAAGAATGTATGAAGTATGTATAAAGTATGTATAAAGTATGTATGAAGAATGTATGAAGTATGTATAAAGTATGTATAAAGTATGTATAAAGTATGTATGAAGAATGTATGAAGAATGTATGAAGTATGTATAAAGTATGTATAAAGTATGTATAAAGTATGTATGAAGTATGTATAAAGTATGTATGAAGTATGTATAAAGTATTTATAAAGTATGTATTAAGTATGTATAAAGAATGTATAAAGAATGTATAAAGAATGTATAAAGTATTTATAAAGTATGTATAAAGTATTTATAAAGAATGTATAAGAATGTATAAAGTATGTATAAAGTATGTATAAAGAATGTATAAAGTATGTATAAAGTATGTATAAAGTATGTATAAAGAATGTATGAAGTATGTATAAAGTATGTATAAAGTATGTATAAAGTATGTATAAAGTATGTATAAAGTATGTATGAAGAATGTATGAAGTATGTATAAAGTATGTATAAAGTATGTATAAAGTATGTATAAAGTATGTATAAAGTATGTATGAAGAATGTATGAAGTATGTATAAAGTATGTATAAAGTATGTGTAAAGAATGTATAAAGTATGTATAAAGAATGTATAAAGTATGTATAAAGTATGTATAAAGTATGTATAAAGAATGTATAAAGTATGTATAAAGTATGTATAAAGAATGTATAAAGTATGTATAAAGTATGTATAAAGTATGTATAAAGAATGTATGAAGTATGTATAAAGTATGTATAAAGTATGTATAAAGTATTTATAAAGAATGTATAAGAATGTATAAAGTATTTATAAAGTATGTATAAAGAATGTATGAAGTATGTATAAAGTATGTATAAAGAATGTATAAAGTATGTATAAAGTATGTATAAAGTATTTATAAAGAATGTATAAGAATGTATAAAGTATGTATAAAGTATGTATAAAGAATGTATGAAGTATGTATAAAGTATGTATAAAGTATGTATAAAGTATGTATAAAGTATGTATAAAGTATGTATGAAGAATGTATGAAGTATGTATAAAGTATGTATAAAGTATGTATGAAGTATGTATAAAGAATGTATGAAGTATGTATAAAGTATGTATAAAGAATGTATAAAGTATGTATAAAGTATGTATAAAGTATTTATAAAGAATGTATAAGAATGTATAAAGTATGTATAAAGTATGTATAAAGAATGTATAAAGTATGTATAAAGTATTTATAAAGAATGTATAAGAATGTATAAAGTATGTATAAAGTATGTATAAAGAATGTATAAAGTATGTATAAAGTATGTATAAAGTATGTATAAAGAATGTATGAAGTATGTATAAAGTATGTATAAAGTATGTATAAAGTATGTATGAAGAATGTATGAAGTATGTATAAAGTATGTATAAAGTATGTGTAAAGAATGTATAAAGTATGTATAAAGAATGTATAAAGTATGTATAAAGTATGTATAAAGTATGTATAAAGAATGTATAAAGTATGTATAAAGTATGTATAAAGAATGTATAAAGTATGTATAAAGTATGTATAAAGTATGTATAAAGTATGTCCAGCAAATGACAGTTGTCTCAATTACTTTAACTACTTATTCATTTATTTATTACCTTTTTTAAAGTAAGATAAAAGGTTTTGCATTACTTTGAGGGACTACTTCAACTCTTAGAGTTAACTGTTTCAACAGTTTATTAATTACTTTTTAGCCAACTAAGCTAAGAGTAACTAGCTTAGGGGCGTTGCCGTGGTAACAAGTTTTCAGGTTCTTGCAGTAAGAATCACTGTTTCAATTATTATGAAAAATAAATGCTTTCCTGCTTTGTTTATCATGGAAGTCTTCAAGTTATGTAAAGGTGAGACAGACAGAGAGACAGACAGGCGGTGAGACAGACAGATAGTAGGTTAGGCTTCCTGTACCTTGGTCCTTGTTGAGTTGAGTCACTTATTTTCAGTGATAATGTCTCATCTGATTCACTTGTACCTACAAAAAGAACAACATGTTTAACCAAAATACAACGAGGACAGATGGATCACATGTTCAGTCTGGAGACATGAATGAGGACAGATGGATCACATGTTCAGTCTGGAGACATGAATGAGGACAGATGGATCACATGTTCAGTCTGGAGACATGAATGAGGACAGATGGATCACATGTTCAGTCTTGAGACATGAATGAGGACAGATGGATCACATGTTCAGTCTGGAGACATGAATGAGGACAGATGGATCACATGTTCAGTCTGGAGACATGAATGAGGACAGATGGATCACATGTGCAGTCTGGAGACATGAATGAGGACAGGTGGTGGACATGTTCAGTGTGGAGGCATGAATGAGGACAGATGGATCACATGTTCAGTCTGGAGACATGAATGAGGACAGATGGTGGACATGTTATGAATGAGGACAGATGGTGGACATGTTATGAATGAGGAGAGATGGTGGACATGTTATGAATGAGGACAGATGGAGGACATGTTATGAATGAGGACAGATGGTGGACATGTTATGAATGAGGACAGATGGTGGACATGTTATGAATGAGGACAGATTGTGGACATGTTGTGAATGAGGACAGATTGTGGACATGTTATGAATGAGGACAGATGGTGGACATGTTATGAATGAGGACAGATTGTGGACATGTTATGAATGAGGAGAGATGGTGGACATGTTATGAATGAGGACAGGTGGTGGACATGTTATGAATGAGGACAGATGGTGGACATGTTATGAATGAGGACAGGTGGTGGACATGTTATGAATGAGGAGAGATGGTGGACATGTTATGAATGAGGACAGGTGGTGGACCTGTTATGAATGAGGACAGATGGTGGACATGTTATGAATGAGGACAGATGGTGGACATGTTATGAATGAGGACAGATTGTGGACATGTTGTGAATGAGGACAGATGGTGGACATGTTATGAATGAGGACAGATGGTGGACATTTTATGAATGAGGACAGATGGTGGACATGTTATGAATGAGGACAGATTGTGGACATGTTGTGAATGAGGACAGATGGTGGACATGTTATGAATGAGGACAGGTGGTGGACATGTTATGAACGAGGACAGATGGTGGACATGTTGTGAATGAGGACAGATTGTGGACATGTTGTGAATGAGGACAGATGGTGGACATGTTATGAATGAGGACAGGTGGTGGACATGTTATGAACAAGGACAGATGGTGGACATGTTATGAACGAGGACAGATGGTGGACATGTTATGAACGAGGACAGATGGTGGACATGTTATGAACGAGGACAGATGGTGGACATGTTCAGTGTGGAGGCATGAATGGTTGAATGGAGGTTGGGGAACTTACTAAGCATTGCCATCTGACTGGCCAAACAGAGGGGCGTGTTGCTGGTTGCTGATTGGCTGACAGAGTTTGTTGTGTTGACGTATGAGTGGCTCTGAAAGAAAAATAGGTTGATCATAAATGTGTTAGTTTTGACCTCTGAAGTCAGAATATTAACCCGTTCATAAATGATGGCAGCGAGCTTTACCTTCTGAGCTGAGTTCGGACCATTTCCTATTCGTCTTTCGAACCTGTAAAGCAAAGCAAAGCAAATCATCCTCAAACAGAAGACTTAACACGACCTGCTGGGCAACTATTATTCTCTTATTTTGTCTTTTTAGGAACAAGATTGTACAACAAATACTAGAAAAGCACCGATGCAGTCTTCTTGGTCAATCACTGATCTTTAAAGTTACAAATCATAATGATCATGTCTTTGAAGTGCTCTTATTTTGAAGGATTACAGTGGAAGTAAGAAGGCTGGTGTGACATGTGTGACGTGTGTGTATATTCTGAGCTGTTGAGATTAATGAACCCTCCGCCGTACGTTCCTTAAACCGACTGTATGACGTTTGGAAGTGAAAATAAAACTTTGTACGGCTCGTTCAGCCATTATTTGTTATATGGTGGCTTTGTTCAGGGACTTCAGGGCTTGTGGCTGGCTCTGAGCCTGCGCTAGCTTTAGCTGCTATGCTAACATTAGGGTTGAACTTGCGACGTTCCTCGGGGGGATTAAATTGTGTGTGATCAAACTTTTGAGAGGTCTGCAGTCGTTTTGAGAGGTTTGGGGTTGTTTTGAGACGTTTGGAGTCATTTTGAGACGTTTGGAGTCGTTTTGAGAGGTTTGGGGTTGTTTTGAGACGTTTGGAGTCGTTTTGAGAGGTTTGCAGTCGTTTTGAGACGTTTGGAGTCGTTTTGAGACGTTTGGAGTCGTTTTGAGAGGTTTGGAGTCGTTTTGAGAGGTTTGCAGTCGTTTTGAGAGGTTTGCAGTTGTTTTGAGAGGTTTGCAGTCGTTTTGAGAGGTTTGGAGTCGTTTTGAGACGTTTGGAGTCGTTTTGAGACGTTTGGAGACGTTTTGAGAGGTTTGGGGTTGTTTTGAGAGGTTTGCAGTCGTTTTGAGAGGTTTGGAGTCGTTTTGAGACGTTTGGAGTCGTTTTGAGAGGTTTGGGGTTGTTTTGAGAGGTTTGCAGTCGTTTTGAGAGGTTTGGAGTCGTTTTGAGACGTTTGGAGTCGTTTTGAGACGTTTGGAGTCGTTTTGAGAGGTTTGGAGTCGTTTTGAGACGTTTGGAGTCATAGTAGCTCATGCCTGGTGTGTGTGAACGACGCATGAGTGCAACCAGCCAAAATTGGCGCTGATTTAATCAAAGCAGGCCTCCCGGCGCCTCTAGTATAATACTGTATAATAGGAGTGGTAAACCTGTGGTAGCGGGTAAATGCCGTGTTCATCTCATCGTTAGCTGCCAGTAACTCCTCTATCAGCGCCTCCTCGCTGAGTCTGGGGACGAGCGTCACGATCCTCTCCTGCATCTCCTTACATACTGTGTATAACTGCTAATGACACAATCAGAGGAGAATGTGTGGGCGGGGATTTGAGGGGATGATGCAACACAAAAATGCAAAAGTAGAAGATCAGTTAAGGATAACGCCTGGTGACACAAACATGAACGGTGGAAATGCTTTTCTGTATGCGGGTAGAACCCGACTCTTTTAAAACCTTACCTCCAGGAGCTCCATGTCGGTTTGTTTTACCGTGACGGGATCCAGCTGACACATCATGTCTGACATCATAGTCAGGTTGCATCGCACCACTCCCAGCTCGGTCTTCAGTGTCTTTATCTAGAATAACAAGCATATTTCACAGCTATAATACTTCCTTGGAAACAAAGAAGAAGGCACTGATTGGTTACTGAAGTGCTGGAGGCCAAGAGGAAGTAAGAAACAAAAGGTGAGACGGCGTTTTAGCCACGGCGGTTAAAGCCAGGCCATCACCTGACTGGGAGTTAAGGCATTGTTTCCCTCTAGCGCCAGTCTGAGCTCAGAGGCCTTGGACTGAACAAGCGAGGGTTTGGAAGAGAGGAGCTGAGCAGGCAGAGTAGCGACAGCAGGCCCATTCCCAGAGGCAGCCTGGTGGGCAAAAAGCAGAGAAAAGAGCCCAGAGGGTAATGACCAGGGACGACAGGTACGAGCCGAAGGTCATCCCATGCTGCAGCGGACATGCGTTTGCACCTTCTGAGGGCCTTTGACTGACGAGGGACAGTCCACCTCTGTCAGGGGGAACTCAAGTCCCTTCCTTCGTAGATCTTCGTACACCGACACCACGCCCGTCAGGTCCGGCGAGCTACGGAAGGCATCCGCCCAGGCCTTGACAAAAGAAAACCAGCAATTACTATCTGACTGAGGAGCAAGGTGGGGCCGCCGGACTCTTCCTCCTCCGTGCTGCTGCAGAAATAACAGAGCTCTGACTCTACGTTCTTCTACTTCTGCGTCTATCTACTCCTAAAGTGAGTCAGAGCTCCATAGTTAATCCAACAAAGACAACCGGAGTCAAAGAATATGTGAAATAAGTGTTTGCTGCCGGACGAGACGCTCAGCCGCATCATGTCAGTCTGGGCGCTTTTTATCATTTACCTGGACGAGACTGCTCAGTCTGGTCAAATCCCTTTTTTCATTTATCCCCCTTTTTTTGTCTCATTAAATGAAATGATCGGTTTGTGTTTATCTGGGTCGATTCTGTACGGTTCCAGAATTCTGCTTGCAGATCTGACTCACTTTAAGTAGGAGCTACACACAAAGAGCAGAGATCAGGAAGTGGTTCAGAACCCTTGAAGCCCAGTTTATTCACCAAAACAATAAATAAATAAAACACCTGATCTCGTAATCATGAGATCGGGATGTTTGTTTGTTTGTTTGTTTGTTTGTTTACACGTACACTTGAACAGGAGGAGCCGATCACGATGGAAAACTCTAATGAAACGACCCTACATCACTTTTTATTTGGTGAACACAATGCGCTTCTGTCCAGGGTATACCCGCCTCTCGCTCAATGTCAGCTGGGATAAGCTCCGCCCCCATGACCCTGAACAGGATAAGCGGTTACAGATAATGAATGATCAGTACGACCCATTCGGCGAGTGAGTGTTTTCTACCTGCACGATGCTGAGCACTCGGTCATGCAGGTATGTTGGAGGGTTGTTCCTCGGGATGATTGACCGCACCAGCACCCCCTCTACAAAATCCCTGTTGGTCACCAGGACGTGGAACCGGTAGCCACAGTTCTTCACGCAGGTTTCCAAGACCTAACATCAGAAGGGGAGGGAACGAATCGGCGTCATCAGGAAAAGTCTACGCAGGTGAGGAGAAGGTTAAGCAGTAGGGGTGAAGAACACTCACAGTGAGCGCCTGCATAACCTCCTTGAAATTTTTGTTCCCCGCAATCCTCTTCTTTATGGCTTTGACCGCATCCCTGGGTCTAGAACCAGAGAGTTTTCAAGAGTCACAGGTATGTACTTGTCACAGGTAGGTCTATACCCGATGTTCCTGATGATAACAGATAACACACAAACACAAACACACATACAGAAGCACACACACATACACGCACACACACACAAGCACTCAAACAAACATACAGAAGCACACACACATACGCACACACACACAAGCACTCAAACAAACATACAGAAGCACACACACACACACGCACACACACATACGCACACACACACAACCACTCAAACAAACATACAGAAGCACACACACACACTCACACAACCACTCAAACAAACATACAGAAGCACACATACACACACGCACGCACACACACACAAGCACTCACACAAGCACACACACACAAGCACGCACACACACACGCACACACACACAACCACTCACACAAGCACACACACACAAGCACACACACACACACACACAACCACTCAAACACACATACAGAAGCACACATACACGCACGCACACACACACAACCACTCAAACAAACATACAGAAGCACACACACACATACGCACAAACACACAACCACTCAAACACACATACAGAAGCACACACACAACCACTCAAACACACATACGCACACACACACAACCACTCGAACAAACATACAGAAGCACACACACACACACGCACACACACACAACCACTCAAACAAACATACAGAAGCACACACACATACGCACACACACAAAACCACTCAAACAAACATACAGAAGCACACACACACACACGCACACACACACAACCACTCAAACAAACATACAGAAGCACACACACACACACGCACACACACACAACCACTCAAACAAACATACAGAAGCACACACACACACGCACACACACACAACCACTCAAACAAACATACAGAAGCACACACACACACACGCACACACACACAACCACTCAAACAAACATACAGAAGCACACACACACAAGCGAACAGAAGCAGAAGCAAACAACGACACACGCACGCACACACACACGCACGCAAACAGACTCACACAATACACAAAGACACACACACACAAGCACACACACACGCACGCAAACAGACTCACACAAGCACACACAAACAAGCACACATACGCACACGCACACACTCACAATTATAGACATAAAAGCACAGACACAAAGACACACGCACACAAGCAAACACACACTAACACACAAAGACACGTGCACACACGCACACACACGCACACACCCCTCCTCTGAGCTGTTGATCATGTCACAGATCTCCATGTTCAGGGCCCAGTCCTCTGATGGTTGGCTGGAACTGGTTGCAAACTCTGCAAAAACAAACCATGAATATATTCCACTGAGAAAACCTAAAACCATGAGCGATGTAGGAATCCTCCTTTTACTCAGACACCGGTCTCATGTTTAGGACTAATAATGAATGATTGAGTTATTTCTAATGACTCAAATATCTTTATAGGGATGCAAAGAATGACAACTTGTCTTAGTATATTAGAAACGACACTTCAAAATACTGTAATAATAAAAATAATAAAAAAAAGTTCCACTGGAATCAGTATTAGGAACTTTAAACATCATAATTTACTTCAAAGACATGAAATAAGCAGCTTATTGTGGGACCGTTGTGAATTTAGACAGTAAGCCGGGTCAAGAAATGTTGAAATTTGGAATAGTGAATTCTTGTTTATATAAAATACAGAACCTGTTCGCAAGAGATTGTTTAATTATGACAGAGTAATAGGGCCACATCGAAACAAAATACATTTCCAGAGCGAAAGCAAAATATAACAGGAATAAAGTCATAGTTTTTTGAAGAAAAGCATGAGAACAAAACTGTAACTAAATGAGTAAAATAGTAACACGTGTTATTTAAGGATACATGATAGATAGACGTTTTAGATATGTTTTGATGAACGAGAATGAAATGATCGAAAGAAGCTGTATCGGCGTACTATTATCACTTTATACTCTTAATATTAAGACTTCACTCAGACAAAAAGTTTGAGTTGTGTCTTGGAAAACTACAATTTTATTAACAAAATGAAGCGTACTTAACATAATGGAAGTGAAAGGAGCAAGAATTGCCAGTTCTTGTATTTTCTGCGGCTCCTTCTTTTTAAAGATGATACAGTGAAACTTAGGGCAGGACTTCTTACACCTCACAGAAACAACAGCTCCACAAAAAGGTTCCGTTTTTGGTAAAAAGTCATGTGTGGGAATGTAAAGGAGAGCAGCAAACCATCATTTTACTAAAAGCCATAATTATAAAATGTAGCTCTTTTAGATTTCCAAAATATCGAGGTTAGTTTTTTGGACAATTTATCTAATTATATGAATAACACATAATCTATTCCAGTTTCAAAAGCAATTGTAAAGACTTAAACTGGTATATGTACTGTACATATGAGTGTACTTACTATTTCAATCAATAACAGTGTGCGTAATAGATTCAACCGTATTGGCTATTATTGAATCGTCTAATCTATGTATTTATTTCCATCAGTGAGTATAATCACGTACACTCATTAGACAACAACCGAATATAAATCTAATTTAGGTCAGGACGAAGTCCCGCCCATCTATTGGACGGTTTTGACAGACAGACAAGACAGCCAATCAAATCGATCATGACCGCATTTGAATCCCGCCTCTGTCCAATCATTTCTCGGCGAACGCGTCAATCAAGCTGCTGCTCTGTCACTCTTAATAAACACATCTTTTAATCTAGGTCCGTAGACATTAGCTTTATATACGCATTATTTCGTTCAATTCAATCCCTTTATGATGAAACGAGCCGCAGCTTGACTGGGGTGAGAGTGTGAAGGTTGCAGCTGAAGCGTAACTGTATTTATAATAATGTAATCATTGGCGGTTAACATCTCACCGATCCGCTGTCCCACCGGCGTGCTGAACGGATTCCCCAGTAAGAACTCCATGACGAAGGCCCAGCAAAGCAACGACGTCCCCGGGCCGAGACTTATGCGGCGACCGGCTCTCTCTCCCTCTCTCTCTCTCTCCCTCTCTCTCCTCAGCCCCGCCGAAGCTCCAGCCGAACTGCGTCACTCTTTAAAGGGAAAGTAGCCCAATGTTGACATAATGGGCCACCGGGGATCACGTGATCCGTCTGTGACTCACTGCATGCAGCGTGCACGCGCCCACTGCTGCTTGCGGTTTGTTTAATGCAGCTGTTTTTATGGGCCAGGGCCAGTTTGTCCGCTATGGAAAAACTAAGAACTGGTTCCACGTTAGGCACTGGCCCAGGAGACCATTTCTCTGACCTCATCCTTCCTGCTGATGTCTGCTCCTCAGTGTGAGGAGGAACAGGAGGAGCACTGACAGATCACTACAAGATAATAATATGACCTCCAGCAGCTACTGGTGTGATGCTTCTGACCAAACTGTCAGAACCAGACTCTATGGGGGGTGCATGAGGGCCCAACTTGCTATAGTGGACCTGTGCTCAAGAACCGGCACTGTGCAGCTGGATTGATGTTCAGCAGACAACACCATGATCATCAGGTTCTCCGTTGGTGGCCCGTTGTCCTCAGAGTGGAGAGAGTGGTGGTGGGTCAGTGAATGGCTGGGAAGGCAGATCTTTAAAGGGTCTTCCTGACCCCCAGGTGTTATCCAACGGTACCTTGACTTCTGTTAGGTACCAAGGTGAAACCCTCACACAGACTGACACACCTTAAATTGGTTCCTCCTGGTCCAGGAAAATGTCCAACCTCAGGTGGTCGGAGTGTGTATGCAGTTCCTGGATTATGGAGGTCTTGATGCCATTGACTGGTCCTCATGTTCTCCTGACCTGAATCCACCTGAGAACATCTGGGACGTTATGTATGGATGCATCAGACGCCACTAGGTAGAACCGCAGACTGTCTAGGAGCTCACAGACGCTCTGATCCAGGTCTGGAAGGAGATCGTCCAGGACACCATCCTCCATCTCATCAGGAGAAGGTCCAGATGTTGTCACGAGTGGCTACAGGCACGTGGAGGTCAAAGGTCAACCCAACTACTGAGACACATGAAGAGCTGTTGTGATGAAATTCACTCCGGTTGGATCAGAACCTGTGATTACAGTTTTTCACTGCTGATTCTGGGTCTGATTTAGAATCCAGTCCTCAGCCGGTTCATGGCTCCTTCTCACGTCATAGGATTATTTTTATACGTATGTGATGGTATGAGAGTGAATCAGGGCCCGTGGCGTGGGTTACCTGCACATCTGACCTACTTGTGGAACAACATCTGCTGCCATGGCGACGTCTTTTCAAGCAGTCACTAATTATTCCAGCGAGGTAATGAAGGTAATGAAGCCATATTCTGACAGCAGCATAGTATCAAAGTAACGAGGTGCGGCCGCCTGCTGTCCCGACCCGTCTCCTTGTGAGACTTGATTAAAGGTAATAATAATAATTAATAAGGTGATGGCCATTAATGTGCCTTAAGATAGTTTTCCTGGATATCTCCATACGTATGTTGTGCGTTTCTCCGCCACATGGGGGCGCTGTTTGATCTCAAACTGCTTGAAGCTTCTCTGGATTCATGTGGTCCAGCTGTCCTGATCCCCCGGACCCCAAGTCTCTGAAAGATTCTAGGTCCGTGCTCAAATGATAAGAGTGAGGTTGGGAATATGTGAAATTAAATAAATATAAATAATTAGGTCCTGATTCCTTATTTGATCTTCAGGATTTGTCTTAAGTTGGTTTTGTGTTGAAATGAAAGCTTAATTTTTTTTTTGATGCATATTCATTCATTCATTGTTAAATTTAAAATAGTAGTTAAAGTTAAGTTAAAGTTAAAATCTCACAGCAGGAGGTTGAGGTTATCATCAGGACCATGAAACCCTCCACCTGTGCCCTCCACCCCTTTCCTACAGCCCTAGTGAAAACTAACATCTCTTCCATCAGTCCCCTGATCACCGATGTTATAAATCAATTCCTCCAGGCCGGCTTTGTCCCATCTGCCCTAAAAGCCGCCATAATCAGACCACTCCTCAAAAAACCTACTCTCCATCCAGAACTTTTTGCTAATTACAGGCCCATTTCCAAACTCCCATTCCTCTCCAAAGTTCTGGAA
Source organism: Lophius americanus (assembly GCA_037951165.1). Classification (NCBI taxonomy): domain Eukaryota; kingdom Metazoa; phylum Chordata; class Actinopteri; order Lophiiformes; family Lophiidae; genus Lophius; species Lophius americanus. The sequence continues at coordinate 159,195 of JBBDHG010000330.1, forward strand.
AAAGTAGTTGCTGCCCACCTCCAGGACCACCTCAAACACAACAACCTCTTTGAAACCTTTCAGTCTGGTTTTGGCTCCGCCCACAGCACAGAAACAGCTCTGCTTAGAGTCACAAATGACCTTCTGATGGCAGCAGATGCTGGTTCACCTTCCCTCCTGATTCTCCTTGATTTGTCTGCTGCCTTCGACACAGTTGACCTGGAATACTCCTACACCGCCTACATCACACCACTGGACTCACTGCCACCGCCCTAAACTGGTTTAAATCCTACCTCACTGACAGAACAGAATACGTTTCCCTTGGAAGTTCAAAGTCCCGGACCCACACCGTCACCTGTGGAGTCCCCCAGGGATCAGTCCTTGGCCCCATTCTCTTCATACTATACATGCCCCTCCCCCTTGGCCATGTCATCAGTCGATATGGACTCTCATTCCATTGTTACGCTGATGACACGTAAATCTACATAAAAACTGACACATGTTCCTCCTCAGCCTCTCCATCCTCATCTTCATCATCTCCCCTGTCAACTCTCCGCACTTGTCTGGAGGAGATAAAGGTGTGGATGAAAAACAACTTTCTCCAGTTGAACAGTTCCGAAACCGAAGCTATTTTAATTGGCACCCCACATCAGACCCAGTCTTCCTCCATAACCAGTTATACCTTCTCTGGTCATGACATTCCCCTCTCTTCATCAGTCTTCATCAGTCACCAACCTCGGTGTAAGATTTGACCCTCAACTCACTTTTGAATCCCACATCAAACACATCTGCAAGATCTCCTTTCACCATCTCAGAAATATTTCCAAACTCCGTTCTTCACTCACCTTGAGTGATGCTGAAAAGCTGGTTCACGCGTTCGTCTCCTCCAGACTGGATTACTGTAACGACCTTCATCACTTCTCATCGGGATCCCTGATAAAAGTCTTCAAAGACTTCAGTATGTTTAAAACATCTGAAGGATCCTGATGAGAGTTCGTAAACACGAACACATCATCACTGTTCTTCATTCCCTTCATCGTCTTCCCATCTCCACCAGGATTGATTATAAGATCTCTCTCCTCACTCACCAGTGTAACCATGGTAACGCCCCCCCCTACCTGAAAGAACTACTCACCCCACTGACCGCAACACGATCCCTCCGTTCTACCCACTCATATCGCCTCCTCCTCCTTCCCTGGACTAAGCTCAGCACCATGGGTGATCGGGCCTTCTGTTCTGCTGCCCCTCGTCTGTGGAATGCCCTCCCTGACCATCTCAGGGCTCCACAGACGACTGACACATTTAAAAAAGGACTTAAAACTTTCCTTTTTAGCAGAACTTATAACTGTAATTAACATTAATGCTTTTGGTCATGTTTTTATATAGTTATTATTATTTATTTTTTTATTGATGATTTTATCTGCTTTTACCTTTTAGCACTTTGAGATTTGATCCAAATGTAAAGTGCGTTATAAATTAAATGTATTATTATTATTATTATTATTAAAGTGAATTACCACACAGTGGACTCAGATACAGTCCACTGATACAGTCTTCATTCCAGAATAGTACACGTAATAAAACTAAATAATGCACTCAGAGCGCGCCAACCTCCGCCAAAGAACCAAAACCTTCCTCTGAATCGACTTAGTTTTGCCTCTCTCGTGTGTTCAGCACCTCGTTTAATTCTCTGCACCACACTCCTAGACTTGGAGCGGAGCATTATCTTTAACAGACATTGTTGCATCATTTCCTGTTCCTGTCCAGTATAAAACATCAAAGGAACACTGTAATATCCTGTGGATAATAGAATATATAAACTTTATCAATCCCCAAGGGGAAATTTAGGTAGTAATTTAGTTATAGCAGCTCCAGCATTTGTAGAGTGACAGTAACACATGGGGAAAAACAAGATGAAATAGAGAATATACAAGATAGACATACACACTAAATAACTCTTAAAGACATGTAAACACACACATACACAGATATGAATAGACATAAGTATAAATAAAGATAAATATGATATAAGAATTGAGGAAATACTGACCAAATGTACAAAATCCATAAAACTCCATAATACTTATAAACGTGGCATTCCATTAAGAGATAATACGGGCAAAAAAAGGAACTACAGCAAAATTAAGTGTGGTAAAATGTGTTACAAATATGTCCTGTAGTCATAGCAGTAATATTTGTAACAAACAGATACATAAACAAACAAACAAACAAACAAACAAACAAACAAACAAACAAACAAACGCTCAGAGGAGGTAAATAACAGTTTTGTTTTTTTGCCCCATGCATGTTATTTTAGCCTTACGTTCAATAAAACAATCCCAAACAATCACTCCTACTATATTATAATTCCGAATACAAGGAAATACAAATATTAGCAGTACAAGTACAAGAAAGGGACGATCTCTTGCTCTCTGAAATGGTTCTGTCCGCCATGGCACATTTGTTGTGTTGGATCAAGGCTGGGACTGAGAGTGAGTCATAGAAAATATACTTTATAATATACTTTATACTTTCTGCTGCTGACGCTCAGCCCAGCTCTCTGTTTTCATCAGCACACATGATCCAATCCTGCCCATTACAAAACAAGCACATGTGGTCTTCTCTGTGTGTGGGGGGCTACTGACAGGTCTCTAATTACCCAAACATCCTTCTCCCTAAAGAAGGACGCCTTATTTCCAAATCCGTCCATAATTATCACATATATATATATATACATATATATATATATATATATATATATATATATATATATATATATATATATACATATATATATATGTATATATATATATATATATACATATATATATATATATATATATATATATATATATATATATATATATATGTATATATGTATATATATATGTATGTATGCTGTATCGGGTGGGCAGCGCCGCTGCGGCAGGCTGGCGGTGGTCCTCAGTGGTTGCTATGCTACTATACAAAGAGAAATACATACAAAGGAAGATTCAGAGGGGAATAAAACAGATGGTTCTGTTGACGATTATCACTCTTAATGAAATATTATCTGTATGTGTATTATAACTCAGACCAGCCTAAATGTTTTCTGGGCTTTCTAGTAGCGTTCACCCTCTTATCCTCCCATGCGACCTTAAAATATTGGCGCCGTGACCCTGACTGGGATGTCAGGATGTAATTCAGTGGATTCTTCCTTCAGATCTTTTGTGACTTCATGAATGAGCCTTCGCCATGATGAGGTTCACTTCTGTTCCAAGTCTTCCTCAATCATGAGTCTCATAAGATAAGATAAGATAAGATAAGATAAGATAAGATAAGATAAGATAAGATAAGATAAACCTTTATTAGTCCCACAATGGGGAAATTGCAGAGTTACAGCAGCAGAGCATATTACAGAATACAGAATAACATTATGTACAATTAAATTAAATTAAATGTGCAGTTGTGGACATGTTGGGTAGTGTATTGTCCCTCAGTGCAAAGTGCAAGTGAGGTGTGTGTGTGTGCGTGTGTGTGTGTGTGTTAGTAGCAGTGCTGGTTGAATAGTCTGACTGCTGCAGGAAGGAAAGATGGGTAATATCGCTCCTTCACACACTGGGGGTGAAGGAGTCTGTCGCTGAAGGAGTTCTCCAGTGCAGAGGTGGTTTCCTGTGTGTGGTGGGAGACGTTGTCCCGGAGAATATTATCACTTCCTGGTTAATCACTTACACTGTGACGCTCTTGCGAGGCGCCAGTTTAACTTGAGCGGAAAATTGTAGGGACACACTGAGAGAAAGGAGGTTTGTAATAATAATAATAATAATACATTTAATTTATAACACACTTTACATTTGGATCAAATGTCAAAGTGCTACAAAGTAAAAGCAGATAAAAGCATCAATAAAAAATAAAATAATAACTATATAAAAACATGGCTAAAAAGCAGCAATGTTAATTAAAGTTATAGGTTCTGCTAAAAAGGAAAGTTTTAAGTCCTTTTTTAAATGTGTCAGTCGTCTGTGGAGCCCTGAGATGGTCAGGGGGGGCAAATAATAAAATAAATGTAATAAAACCTGGACTTCTCTCCGAAGAGAGAAGTCCAGGTTTTCTCCTCTCGGAGAGAGGAAAACAAATAAACGGATCAAGCGTTAGATTGTTTGATAGATCATTGCATTTCCTTCCAGCGTAAGCCCGGAAAGCTTCATTAAAATCCTACTCCAAACTTTGGTTTTACCCACCACACACATCAAATATGTGGTCGTTCAAATAGAATAATGTCATTTTTGGGTAGTTATGTTTCTCTCACTTTAAGCATTGATATAAAACCTCGCGATGATGAAAAAAGGGAACTAAATTACTTTATTTTCAAAAAGGGACGTTCAGATGAATCTCAATGAAATTGAATTTCTGCCTTGAATATAACCAACATTAGGACCTAGATGATCTAATGAAAATAAAAAAAGCTTTATAGAGAAGGTTAGTTTCGTAGGAAAATTAGGTAAACGTTTGTCCCCCATCGCGCACTTGTCGCTATGGATACGTGTTCACAACGGTCATAATATAACATATGAAAGCTATTAAAATAGCTGTTTAATAGTTTTCTGCAGCAGGTATAAACACACCTTGTTTACTGTAGCTTTGGGTTCTGTGCATGTTAGGGCCATTATTAACTTTATTTGTTGTTTTCACAACGTTGATTAAAGTTTTATTCTAAGTCACATGACCGCATGACTTGGAAGTTAAGCCAAGCTACCACGGATAATCAAAATAACACGATATTTTTGTCTATTATATCAGTTTTATTCACTTAAGTAAGTCATATAAGAGTGCGTCCGGAGATTCATAACATTTAAGTGTCCTTTGTAAACACTTCCTTTGTCTTGTGGCTTTTACAGATCGTTTTTCTTAATGTGTTGTGACTTTTACAGATCGTTTTTCTTTATATGTCATGTTGTGGCTTTTACAGATTGTTTTTCTTAATGTGTTGTGGCTTTTACAGATCGTTTTTTTTGATGTGTTGTCTTGTGGCTTTGCAGATCGTTCTTCTTCATGTGTTGTGGCTTTTACAGATCGTTCTTCTTCATGTGTTGTGGCTTTTACAGATCGTTTTTCTTCATGTGTTGTCTTGTGGCCTTTGCAGATCGTTTTTCTTCATGTTTTGTCTTGTGGCTTTTACAGATAGTTTTTCTTCATGTGTTGTGGCTTTTGCAGATCGTTTTTCTTAATGTGTTGTTTTGTGGCTTTTGCAGATCGTTTCTCTTCATGTGTTGTGGCTTTTACAGATTGTTTTTCTTCATGTCTTGTCTTGTGGCTTTTAAACCGCACGCGTGTTGTCAACTTGATGAAGATCTTTTCTTAATTTGCAGCGAGCATGTTGTCAAATGAATGGTTGCAGTACATTTGCCCCTTTGTTAATGAGCTGTGATTAATGCCACACCCTCTTTTGACGGGGATTCTCCTGCACTAAAGTCAGCGGTGTGACCCATAGAGCCCCCAGGGCTTCGTCCTTGGCCCCTTACTCTTCAGCATAGACTTGCTGCTGGCTCATATTATTAACAGGCTCAGTGGCATTTGTCATGAAGAAATAGTGATATAGTAAAACTGTGTTCAACCGACGCGTTGAGCAGGAACTGACAATCAACCCTCTCACGTCCTGTGAGGGTTGGTCGTCATGTTCCGTCTCACTGCTTTCAACAGCTGACACGTCTCAGCAGTCAAAATAAAGTCCATAAAGTCCGTTACATACATGTTCAATGCCGTGTATTGATTTGACTGAGACCCGAATGCTTTTAGAAGCCGTTCCTTTCAGAACTGGAAACAATAGAAGGAAGCAGAATGTGCCTAA
>JBBDHG010000330.1:167500-232500 GCA_037951165.1 Lophius americanus
ATGCTAGTGAATAATAAATGGGTATAGGCTAACGCCCCGCCTACGCCCATAAAAGGGCATCGGACTGCAGGACCGTGTGCAACACTCACCTGACTGCCACGGAGATTGCAGAGGGGAAAAATGGAGAAAACGCCAAAAAGAAAGGGTAACGACGGCGGAGCATCGGACCCTAACATTAAAAAAAGGTGGAGGTTTACAGCAAACAGGTTGTCTGATTTAGTGGTGTCAGTGGTGGATGTACAATAACACAAGAGAATGGGATGTTATTACAGGACCCTTTATCTGGAGGGGACCCCCACCCTCGACCAGCATGTAATAAAGGCTACCCGCTGACCTCTGACCCTCACAGCATCAGCTCTGGACACCATCTGACATCTGACCCTCACAGCATCAGCTCTGGACACAACCTGACCTCTGACCCTCACAGCATCAGCTCTGGACACAACCTGACCTCTGACCCTCACAGCATCAGCTCTGGACACAACCTGACCTCTGACCCTCACAGCATCAGCTCTGGACACAACCTGACCTCTGACCCTCACAGCATCAGCTCTGGACACAACCTCTGAAGTGGGTAAAGAGAGTAAAGAAACCTGGGAAAATAAGATGGACACCGAAACCTATTTGAGCAATTATAAAGCTGTTAAAAGACTATTATAAATCCTTGCATCACAAATACTGAATTATTAACCTACCAACTACAATTCTGTTGGATATTACCGTTTATTTTAAAAATACCATAATGCTTGGTAAAATAATGAAGAGTATTATTATCATAAATAAACTAAAAAAACATTATTTTAATTCACTAATCCTTTACTATGAAACAGTACGAGCGTAGAAAACACAGGTCGGGTTCACAAACATGAGAAATAAGAAAAGATCGGTGAAGATTGGTGAACTATTGGTGCCAGAATCCTCGTAAAGAGTCCTTATAGTTTACTTATTCTTTAGAAACTTGTTCATTAATCTCATTAAACGTTTTTCAGGTCAGTTAGCTTCTTCAGCTCAGGGGATGGCGATGTTTCTCCCTCCTCTGCCTCTCCCTCCTCTGCCTCTCCCTCCTCTGCCTCTCTCTCCTCTGCCTCTCTCTCTTCTGCCTCTCTCTCCTCTACCTCTCCCTCCTCTGCCTCTCTCTCCTCTGCCTCTCTCTCTTCTGCCTCTCTCTCCTCTGCCTCTCTCTCCTCTGCCTCTCCCTCCTCTGCCTCTCCCTCCTCTGCCTCTCTCTCCTCTGCCTCTCTCTCCTCTGCCTCTCCCTCCTCTGCCTCTCCCTCCTCTGCCTCTCTCTCCTCTGCCTCTCTCTCCTCTGCCTCTCCCTCCTCTGCCTCTCCCTCCTCTGCCTCTCCATCCTCTGCCTCTCTCCTCTGCCTCTCTCTCTTCTGCCTCTCTCTCCTCTGCCTCTCTCTCCTCTACCTCTCCCTCCTCTGCCTCTCTCTCCTCTGCCTCTCTCTCCTCTGCCTCTCTCTCCTCTGCCTCTCTCTCTTCTGCCTCTCTCTCCTCTGCCTCTCTCTCCTCTACCTCTCCCTCCTCTGCCTCTCTCTCCTCTGCCTCTCTCTCCTCTGCCTCTCCCTCCTCTGCCTCTCTCTCCTCTGCCTCTCTCTCCTCTGCCTCTCCATCCTCTGCCTCTCTCTCCTCTGCCTCTCTCTCTTCTGCCTCTCTCTCCTCTGCCTCTCTCTCCTCTGCCTCTCCATCCTCTGCCTCTCTCTCCTCTGCCTCTCTCTCTTCTGCCTCTCTCTCCTCTGCCTCTCTCTCCTCTACCTCTCCCTCCTCTGCCTCTCTCTCCTCTGCCTCTCTCTCCTCTGCCTCTCCCTCCTCTGCCTCTCTCTCCTCTGCCTCTCTCTCCTCTGCCTCTCCCTCCTCTGCCTCTCTCTCCTCTGCCTCTCTCCTCTGCCTCTCCCTCCTCTGCCTCTCTGTCTTCTGCCTCTCTCTCCTCTGCCTCTCCCTCCTCTGCCTCTCTCTCCTCTGCCTCTCTCTCTTCTGCCTCTCTCTCCTCTGCCTCTCTCTCCTCCGCCTTTCCCTCCTCTGCCTCTCTCTCCTCTGCCTCTCTCTCCTCTGCCTCTCCCTCCTCTGCCTCTCCCTCCTCTGCCTCTCCATCCTCTGCCTCTCTCTCCTCTGCCTCTCTCTCTTCTGCCTCTCTCTCCTCTGCCTCTCTCTCCTCTACCTCTCCCTCCTCTGCCTCTCTCTCCTCTGCCTCTCTCTCCTCTGCCTCTCCCTCCTCTGCCTCTCTCTCCTCTGCCTCTCTCTCCTCTGCCTCCCCCTCCTCTGCCTCTCTGTCTTCTGCCTCTCTCTCCTCTGCCTCTCCCTCCTCTGCCTCTCTCTCCTCTGCCTCTCTCTCTTCTGCCTCTCTCTCCTCTGCCTCTCTCTCCTCCGCCTCTCCCTCCTCTGCCTCTCTCTCCTCTGCCTCTCTCCCCTCTGCCTCTCCCTCCTCTGCCTCTCTCTCCTCCGCCTCTCTCTCCTCCTTCTCTCTCTCCTTTGCCTCTCCCTCCTCTGCCTCTCTCTCCTCTGCCTCTTTCTACTCTGCCTCTCTCCCCTCTGCCTCTCTCCCCTCTGCCTGTCCCTCCTCTGCCTCTCTCTCCTCCGCCTCTCTCTCCTCCTTCTCTCTCCCTCCTCTGCCTCTCTGTCTTCTGCCTCTCTCTCCTCTGCCTCTCCCTCCTCTGCCTCTCTCTCCTCTGCCTCTCTCTCCTCTGCCTCTCTCTCCTCCGCCTCTCTCTCCTCCGCCTCTCTCTCCTCCTTCTCTCTCTCCTCCGCCTCTCTCTCCTCTGCCTCTCTCTCCTCTGCCTCTCTCTCCTCTGCCTCTCCCTCCTCTGCCTCTCTCTCCTCTGCCTCTCTCTACTCTGCCTCTCTCTCCTCTGCCTCTCTCTCCTCTGCCTCTCTCTCCTCTGCCTCTCTCTCCTTCGCCTCTCTCTCCTCCTTCTCTCTCTCCTCCGCCTCTCTCTCCTCTGCCTCTCTCTCCTCTGCCTCTCTCTCCTCCGCCTCTCTCTCCTCTGCCTCTCTCTCCTCCGCCTCTCTCTCCTCTGCCTCTCTCTCCTCTGCCTCTCTCTCCTCTGCCTCTCTCTCCTCCTTCTCTCTCTCCTCCTTCTCTCTCTCCTCTGCCTCTCTCTCCTCCGCCTCTCTCTCCTCTGCCTCTCTCTCCTCTGCCTCTCTCTCCTGCTCAGTGTGTCACATATTCATTTGTTCCTCTGCCTCCTTCAGTGAGACACTGATTTTTGAATGTAGTCTGTGTGTGTGTGAGGGTGAGACAAATACACAAATACACAAATACACAAATACACAGATACACAAATACACAAACACACAAACACACAGATGCACAAATACACAAACACACAAATACACAAACACACAAACACACAAATACACTGAGAACTGCTGTAGAAGAGTGTTACAGGACTTTATTAAACATGTGAGCAGAGACACTACAGTCACATTCACACAATAAAGTGATATATTAAACACACTTTCTCTTATATGTGTGATGGAAAAGCAAAAGAACATTTAAGGCACATGACGTAACCAGTAACTGTAACTATTTGACATGTTTCTTTATAGAATTAAAAATAAAAATGATGATAATAATAATAATGATGCTTTTGCATCTATCAATCATTTGTTCAAGAACAAAGAACAGTTTCCTGTCTGTCCTCGGTTATACAGCTACTGTTAACCCCACCGCTTCACACAACAAACAGTAATAGAATAAGGATTTCAAAAAAAGATTCTTTATTATACAAAAGTCATTATCTTGCTGAAACACTACAGTGAGAGAGAAAAAGGGACGATCGAGTGTTTCTGTCCTCAGCGACGTCTAACGGCAGAGTCTTCAAAATAATACCTGATTACAGTCACTTTCAGAAACACACACACACACAGACGCACACAGACACACACACAGACGCACACAGACACACACACACACACACACACACACGCACAGACACACGCACACACACAGACACACACAGACACACACACACACACAGACACACACACACACAGACAAAAACACACACACTCACGCGCAGACACACACACACACTCACACACACACACACACACACGCACAGACACACACACACACAGACACAAACACACACACTCACACACAGACACACACACACACACAGACACACACACACACAGACACAAACACACACACTCACACACACACACACAGACACACACACACACACGCACAGACACACGCACACACACAAACACACACACACGCACACACACACACAGACACACACACACACACACACACACGCACAGACACACGCACACACACAGACACACACAGACACACACACACACACAGACACACACACACACAGACACAAACACACACACTCACGCGCAGACACACACACACACTCACACACACACACACACACACGCACAGACACACACACACACAGACACAAACACACACACTCACGCGCAGACACACACAGACACACACACACACACAGACACACACACACACAGACACAAACACACACACTCACACACACACACACAGACACACACACACACACGCACAGACACACGCACACACACAAACACACACACACGCACAGACACACACACACACAGACACAAACACACACACTCACGCGCAGACACACACACACACACACAGACACACACACACACACACGCACAGACACACACAGACACAAACACACACACACACTCACACACGCACAGACACACACACGCACAGACACAGACACACAGACACACACACACGCACAGGCACATAAACACACACACGCACAGACACACACACGCACAGACACAGACACACAGACACACACACACGCACAGGCACACAAACACACACAGACACACGCGCACACACACACGCACAGACACACACACACAGACACACACACACCATGTTACATGACGGAGCAGGTGATGCCGCAGCAGTCTTTCAGTAGCGTTATTCCGGTTTTAGTGATAAACGGCGCTGATGAATGCCGGGACGCCATTTTCTGCTCTCGCAACACACCTGATAGAAAAGGAGAGATGAAGGTTCACACTCACACTCATCGCTCTCATCGTCTATGTGTTCACCTGGAGTTCCTTAAATAAACATAATAATATTAGTTCTCATTTCTAGTCTTTCTTTTCCTTCAGAAAATGTATTGAACATGTGATTTTGTCTGTATGAACTGTAGAGTTGTGATAGTAAATGAAGAACACATGACGATGAAGAGCAACTCTTTGTCTGAGCCGATACAAATGTAAAGTTCTCCTTAGGCCCAATATGGACCTCAGCTATGTGTTTGCAGAGAGTTCTGATACGAGACATGAAGCAGAACCAGCAGTCAGTTGAATTTAAGCTCCTCTATGGTGTTGATATGTTTGTAAATGTGACTCTGAACGGGTCAGAACCTCCCGGTACGTATGGAACCTAGCCTGGATTTGTAACACTTTACATGTGCCTCTTTAAACCATTGAATGTCTTATCACAAACCGGTCCTGTAGTTCCTTTACTTAGCTAGAGTTACAGCCGGGGTATGTCCCCGAAAAGTCCCACATCCCCTGCGTTTAACAGTTGATTCATATTCTTGAATATTCATGATTCATATGCACCAAATTTGGACTAAACGGTTGAGAAATTATTACCAAAAACCATTGGAGGTAAAAGCTCCCCCAAGTTCCAGAATTATACAACTGACCCTTCCCAAAATGAATCCTGCTCTTCCTCACACTAAGGTCTATTAGGGTGTAAAGTCTGAATATGATCCATGAAACAGTTTTTGAGTAATGCCCATAAAACCCTTTCTTTCCCTTCTAAAACGGCTCCCCCTAGTGAGTAAAATATGAACTACTAGAGTCAAATGCGATGTAAACAAGAGAGATATCCTCCAGTCACATGCACCAAATTTGGAGTAAAAGAGACCAATATTCAGAAAGTAATGTCCTAAAAACTGTTTTTTTTGTAAAAACAGCTCCCCCTAGTGAGTAAAATATGAACTATTAAACTAAACACAATGTATATAAGATAGATGTCCTTGGAAACAAATTTGGAATTAATAGGACCAACGGTTGAAAACATATGGCCCAAAAACGGTTGGAGGTAAAGCTCCCAAAACGAATCCAGTTCTTCCTCACACTAATGTCTGTGCGGGTATAAAACCGGATCTTTTATAATTAAATAATTATTAAGCCTGTCGTGCTGTTTTCACCAAATTAACCTGACAGACATTTTAGTGATGGTGACGATGTTAAGCTCAGTCTCAGAGCAAACATCTTCATCTTCTGACCTTCACTTCATGCTCAGACTCACCTTTAGCTGCTTTGGGGAATTTGGACCTTAAGAAGATGTCCATTTCTCTGTCCTCCTCTCTTTCTCTGTGGAGGAGAGTTAGTATTTGTCACGGATGAGGAAGTCCACAAGCAGATCATCAGGAGAGATATCCGGGCTTACGAAAGCCTGACTGAGGAGATCACACGGTACTTTCATTGAATCCCCGGATCACTCGTTTCAGATAGAGTCAATAAATGAAGCTGGATGTTTCTTTGGTATTGTGTACACATTTTGTTTTCACATGCCTTATTTTTCTCAGTCAGTCAGAGATTGGTTCTGGAACTCTCCTGATCGGTTCTGATTCTCTTCAGACTGATCCACTTTAATCTTGAAAAGGCTCTTCGTCGTGAGGATCATTACCGTCAGAGCGGCACACGCCTGCCTTCAGGAGAAATCGCTGCTCCTTCACATACGCTTGACAGCAATTTAAACCCATCAGCCATAACATTAAGACCACCTGCCTCCGATTGTTCAGGTCCCCCTTTTTCAAACAAAACAAAATTGGTTCTGTGCTGTATGTGTGTTTTAGCAACTTCCAGTCTTAACTTTTTCAGCAACTCCTGCCTCAGGAACTCCTTCTGAGAGATCAGGGGGCGCAGCTCAGCTTCTTCCAAACACAAAATGTGACAAAATGTTATTCTAATCAGATAATCAGCATTATTCTGTCCACTTATCAGCGGTGGTCGTATTGTTATGGCTGATCAGTATAAAGTCTGCTATCTCCATGAGAGAAAAAGCAGTACTTTGAACCCAGTTGCATTTATAATCTCACCTCAGCCTTTCAAACTCCACATCATCCACAAGGAAGTCTCTGGTCTCCACCAGCTTGGTGATCTGCTGCAGCAGCTCGTCCTCCCTCTTCCTGTCCTCCTCAGACTTGTCCTTGTCTGTCCAACAATCCCACAAACACAAACATCAAATACAGATGAGAGTCCCAGCGGGTTAGAATGTTCAGGTTCAGAGACAAAAGGAGTCTAGAGCCGTGCTAGCATCTGTGAGGCTACAACGAGGCTACGCCACAGCTAGCATCAGCGCTCCATCGTCCTCACACGGATCAACATTCTGATGTTTTTACCAAGTAGAACATTGATCCGGTTCCTCAGATACTAATCATATAAATATCATCAAGCCTTTAATGTCCTGCCAAACTGTTTGCTTAATCGCATTTTCAGTCACAATGCAGCAGCTGTTTATAATGTGACCTAGGTGCAGCCTGTGTGAGAATATAAAGAGGAAGGCACCGAGGATGGCGCCCTGGGGGACACCACAGGTCGAAGGAGGCCATCAAGAAAGAGACATGATTTTTTCTCATGGCGTATTAAAGCAAAGGCTCACTGAAGGGAATTATGTGACTTTAAACAACCACAAAAAGTGTCAAATAGTTTTTTGAAAACACGCTTTACCCAAAGTTTGAGCTGATTGAATTCAAATGGATGATTTTACCATGAAAAACAAATTTTAAATCAAAATCAAGATTTTTTTCTTTTTTCTGATTAAAAACATCCTTGACCCGATTATTTAGGGCAAATAAATAGAATATGCCAGCAATAAAAAAGTGTTTCAGTAGTATTTCTTTCTCGGTGAGGAGATTAAAAGGACAGGGCCGAGTGTTAAAGGTTCACAATTCTTTGGGTGGGGCCGTGACTTTGAGGTTAGGCCAACAGAGAGCCCACCGTACGATCCGAGGTGGCCGTCACGGGCAAACGGACCACAACCATCAATACGACGACACACGCCACAAAAGCCACGACGCATGAAGAAGGATCTGCAAAAACCAACATACTTGCGGAGAACTCTTAACCCGCCATTTGAAAAGCTTTTCTTTGTGACGTTCTGAGCGTTGTGTTCACGTCGCCATGGCGACAACTGAGGTCCGTATGTGCGACGGTGAGTTGAGAGTTTTTTCTTCAGCAGGTAGAAAAAACACCTTGTTTACTGCAGCATTGGGTTCTGTGCATGTTATTTGTTGTTTACACAATGTTGATTCAAGTTTTATTCTTAGTCACATGACCCAGTGCTCACTGCTGATACTCCTGACAACTGTCTTCACACACCTTTATAAAGAAACTATTGACCAGGTATCTTAAACAGCGTCAATAATGAACTTTTGACGTTTGTAAACCTTTTAGTTTCACTTCTTTGAATCCGTCTGTCATCTTATTCTGTTTGTGAGGAGAGTGTTTAACTCTCTGAGCGTTATTCCTCTAACCAGTGTGACAAACGGTGGTGTGTTCATGTGTGGAACTGCATCAGAGTCCACCTTTTACTTTTGACTACCGTTTATTCTTTTTGTTGTGTGTTTAGCAGACGGCCTCTGGATTGATGTATTTCAGTGTGTGTGTGTGTATGTGTGTATAGGTGCGTGTGTGTGTGTGTATGTGTGTGTAGGTGCGTGTGTGTGTATGTGTGTATAGGTGCGCGTGTGTGTGTATGTGTGTGTGTGTGGATCTGTGTGTATGAGTGTGTGTGTGGATCTGTGTGTATGAGTGTGTGTGTGGATCTGTGAGTATGTGTGTGTGTGGATCTGTGTGTATGAGTGTGTGTGTGGATCTGTGTGTATGAGTGTGTTTGTGGATCTGTGTGTCTCAGTGTGTGTGTGGATCTGTGTGTATGAGTATGTGTGTGGATCTGTGTGTATGTGTGTGTGTTTGGATCTGTGTGTATGAGTGTGTGTGTGGATCTGTGTGTATGAGTGTGTGTGTGGATCTGTGTGTATGAGTGTGTGTGTGGATCTGTGTGTATGAGTGTGTGTGGATCTGTGTGTATGAGTGTGTGTGTGGATCTGTGTGTATGAGTGTGTATGTGGATCTGTGTGTATGAGTGTGTGTGGATCTGTGTGTATGAGTGTGTGTGTGGATCTGTGTGTATGAGTGTGTGTGTGGATCTGTGAGTATGTGTGTGCGTGGATCTGTGTGTATGACTGTGTTTGTGGATCTGTGTGTCTCAGTGTGTGTGTGGATCTGTGTGTATGAGTGTGTTTGGATCTGTGTGTATGAGTGTGTGTGTGGATCTGTGTGTATGAGTGTGTGTGTGGATCTGTGTGTATGTGTGTGTGTGTGGATCTGTGTGTATGAGTGTGTGTGTGGATCTGTGTGTATGACTGTGTGTGTGTGTGTGTGTATGTGTGTGTAGGTGCGTGTGTATGAGTGTGTGTGTGTGTGGATCTGTGTGTATGTTTGTGTGTGTGGATCTGTGTGTATGAGTGTGTGTGTGGATCTGTGTGTATGAGTGTGTGTGTGGATCTGTGTGTATGAGTGTGTGTGGATCTGTGTGTACATACTTGCGGAGAACTCTTAACCCGCCATTTGAAAAGCTTTTCTTTGTGACGTTCTGAGCACACACTCATACACACTCTGTGTGTATGAGTGTGTGTGTGGATCTGTGTGTATGAGTGTGTGTGTGGATCTGTGTGTATGAGTGTGTGTGTGGATCTGTGTGTATGAGTGTGTGTGTGTGTTTTGCCCTAGCTGTCAGAAGACACTTTCCTCCTGATGTTGGTATGTTGCTGGTAGAAGTTCCTGATGAATGTAAATGAAGTGTGGTTGGTGTTGGTGATGGTGATGGTGTTGGTGATGGTGTTGGTGTTGGTGATGGTGTTGGCGATGGTGTTGGTGATGGTGTTGGTGTTGGTGATGGTGTTGGTGATGGTGTTGGTGATGGTGTTGGTGATGGTGTTGGTGTTGGTGATGGTGTTGGTGATGGTGATGGTGATGGTGTTGGTGATGGTGATGGTGGTGGTGGTGATGGTGATGGTGATGGTGTTGGTGTTGGTGTTGGTGATGGTGTTGGTGATGGTGTTGGTGTTGGTGATGGTGTTGGTGATGGTGTTGGTGATGGTGTTGGTGATGGTGTTGGTGATGGTGTTGGTGTTGGTGATGGTGTTGGTGATGGTGTTGGTGATGGTGTTGATGATGGTGTTGGTGTTGGTGATGGTGTTGGTGATGGTGTTGGTGTTGGTGATGGTGTTGGTGTTGGTGTTGGTGATGGTGTTGGTGATGGTGTTGGTGATGGTGTTGGTGTTGGTGATGGTGTTGGTGATGGTGTTGGTGTTGGTGTTGATGATGGTGATGGTGTTGGTGTTGGTGATGGTGTTGGTGTTGGTGATGGTGTTGGTGTTGGTGTTGGTGTTGGTGATGGTGTTGGTGTTGGTGATGTTGTTGGTGTTGGTGTTGGTGATGGTGTTGGTGTTGGTGTTGGTGCAGGACGGAGTGAGCTGGTAGTGAGAAGCTGGTTTTGCTGCTGGTGAGTGTTTATTCAGTATTAGTTTATATATATATTATTATTATTATATATATTAGTTTATTCAGTAAATATCCCGGTTCCCTGATCACACAGTTGTTTCCTGTAGTTAGTGCTTAATCACGTGAGGATGCTGTGTTCATTATCTTCCACGCCTGCCTAAAGGTTCTTAACACTTCTCTGCTGTACACCAGTTTCTGGTCCGGCCGTTGCCACAGCAACCTCCTTCTTCATTAGAGCTGTCACTTGACTTTAAACATATATCACCCTTCCTCCTCCGATATTGTGCAGGTTAAATAAAAAGCAGCGAAGCAGGAGAGAAGCTGTAATTTACCAGTTATTGAGACGAGTTTCTGCAGCTCCTTCTTCAACCTTGTGATTTCTTTGCAGAGCTGAATGTCGTCCATCCTGAAAGGGAATGGTAAATGGAAATGCATTATGCAATGCCTTTCTTCTCTGCTGACTCTTCAAAGTCCTTGAGAACGCTTCCACAGATTCCTATCCAAGCATGAGATCATACAGCGACGGGGTTTCGGAACCCAGACGCCTCCATGGCTTGTTTGTGGCGCCGTGTTCACGCAGTCACACAGCGGCGGAGGCTGAGGCTTTGGGAGAGAACCACCGACCTACCGATGAGAAAACGACCCGCTCTAGCTCCTGGTCCACCGCCGTCCAAAGAGAGAACAATCGATGAATAGGCGTTGTAGGAACTAGCTTACACCTGCGGTGAAAACAATGACCACTGCTGGACATTAACTTCAGAATACAGTAAGAGCATACCATCTTTGACATTTCCGTTCACAGTACATGCAAACGTGGATGTCACAGGAAGTGGAAGATGGCTGGCAGAAGTATGTTCTCCAGCAGCTGGCTAAATCAAACGGGTTTCACTTTCAGTGCATTTTAGCTGTAAATATTTCAGGATGGCTCGTATGACGCAAAACGTTTACAAGAATAGTCCGACATTTTGTAAAATGCAGCTATGGGCTTTTTTTTTTTTTGCAGAGAGGTAATCATGAACGGTGTATTGTGTGGTTGTAATGATCTGGTCAACCCCATCTTTTAACGTTTTTAAAAAACGTTTTGACTAGGTCTGCTAACAGACAATCAGACAAAGCAACAAAGCTGGAAACAACAAACAGCCTCAATGGAGATGAGTACTGCAGAGCACTTTGTGCTAGGCTAGGCTAAACTAACCTAGCGGGACAGCATCTATCTTCACTTTCAACCAGAAAGCAAAACAGGTCATTCCTGTGGGGTGAACTGTTCAGGGTCGCTGGGGGTGGAGTCTATCCCAATGGGAGTGTGAACGTTTGTCTGTCTCTATGTGATGCCCTGTGATCAACTGGCTGTAGTGATATTTAACAATGTTGTTGCTTCATTTTACACTCATACCACACAGGTAAGTTCTCAACGGTCTGAAGCTGTCACTTCAAATCTACAATTCAATAATCAAACTCTGACCTGATTGATCCCACTGTGAACGTTTCCCAGTAGGAGGGTCCAGCTATTGGCAATTGTTAATAAATTATACCAGTTTAAAGTTTGTGCGGGAAGGTAGAAGCCTCCGTAATATAAGGACATGGCTCCAGTGGCTCTGTAACGTAATGACGTGGCTCTAGTGCTTCTGTGATGTAATGACGTGGCTCTAGTGCTTCTGTGATGTAATAATGTGGCTCTAGCGCCTCTATCTTGTAATAACATGGCTCCAGTGCCTCTGTGATGTAGTGACTTGGCTCTAGTGCTTCAGTAATGTAGTGACGTGGCTGTAGTGCCACTTTAATGTAGTGACGTGTCTCCGGTGCCTTTAGAAGGTATTGACACTAGTGCCCCTGTAATGTAGATGTTGGCTCTAGTACTTCTGTCTTGTAATGAGATGGCTCTAGTGCCATGGGCTGCCCACTGCTCCCTCAGGGATGGGTCAAATGCATATAAAGTATTATACTATGTTACACTGTGTATGGCAGTATGTGATCAATAAAGGATTTCTTCTCTTAATGTAGTGACGTGGCTCTAGTCTTTCTGTGATGTAATGACGTGGCTCTAATGCCTCTGTGATGTAATGACGTGGCTCTAGTGCCTCTGTGATGTAATGACGTGGCTCTAGTGCCTCTGTGATGTAATGACGTGGCTCTAGTGCCTCTGTGATGTAATGACGTGGCTCTAGTGCCTCTGTGCCTCTGTGATGTAATGACGTGGCTCTAGTGCCTCTGTGATGTAATGACGTGGCTCTAGTGCCTCTGTGATGTAATGACGTGGCTCTAGTGCCTCTGTGATGTAATGACGTGGCTCTAGTGCCTCTGTGATGTAATGACGTGGCTCTAGTGCCTCTGTGATGTAAAGACGTGGCTCTAGTGCCTCTGTGCCTCTGTGATGTAATGACGTGGCTCTAGTGCCTCTGTGATGTAATGACGTGGCTCTAGTGCCTCTGTGATGTAATGACATGGCTCAAGTGCCTCTGTGATGTAATGACGTGGCTCTAGTGCCTCTGTGCCTCTGTGATGTAATGACGTGGCTCTAGTGCCTCTGTGATGTAATGACGTGGCTCTAGTGCCTCTGTGATGTAATGACGTGGCTCTAGTGCCTCTGTGATGTAATGACGAGGCTCTAGTGCCTCTGTGATGTAATGACGTGGCTCTAGTGCCTCTGTGATGTAATGACGTGGCTCTAGTGCCTCTGTGATGTAATGACGTGGCTCTAGTGCCTCTGTGATGTAATGACGTGGCTCTAGCTGTCTGTCTTGTAAAGAGGTGTGCCTGTGAGTATGTGTGTGTGAGTGTGTGTGTGAGTATATGTGTGTGAGTGTGTGTGTGAGTGCCTGTGAGTATGTGTGTGTGTGCCTGTGAGTATGTGTGTGTGTGTGTGCCTGTGCCTGTGAGTGTGTGTGTGCCTGTGAGTGTGTGTGTGTGAGTGTGTGTGTGAGTGTGTGTGTGAGTGTGTGAGTGAA
Source organism: Lophius americanus (assembly GCA_037951165.1). Lineage (NCBI taxonomy): Eukaryota > Metazoa > Chordata > Actinopteri > Lophiiformes > Lophiidae > Lophius > Lophius americanus. Next base: position 181,009 of record JBBDHG010000330.1, read on the forward strand.
TATGTGTGTGTGAGTGTGTGTGTGCCTGTGAGTATGTGTGTGTGTGTGCCTGTGCCTGTGAGTGTGTGTGTGCCTGTGAGTGTGTGTGTGAGTGTGTGTGTGTGTGCCTGTGAGTATGTGTGTGTGTGTGTGTGCCTGTGAGTATGTGTGTGTGTGTGTGCCTGTGAGTATGTGTGTGTGTGAGTGCCTGTGCCTGTGAGTGTGTGTGTGAGTATGTGTGTGAGTGTGTGTGTGAGTGTGTGTGTGAGTGTGCCTGTGAGTGTGTGTGTGTGTGTGAGTGTGTGTGTGAGTGTGTGAGTGAGTGTGTGTGCCTGTGAGTGTGTGTGTGAGTGTGTGTGTGAGTGTGTGTGTGAGTGTGTGTGTGCCTGTGCCTGTGAGTATGTGTGTGTGTGTGTGCCTGTGAGTGTGTGTGTGAGTATGTGTGTGTGTGTGAGTATGTGTGTGAGTGTGTGTGTGTGTGTGTGTGTGTGTGAGTGTGAGTGTGAGTATGTGTGTGTGAGTATGTGTGTGTGAGTGTGTGTGTGTGTGTGTGTGTGTGTGTGAGTGTGTGTGTGTGTGAGTGTGTGTGTGAGTGTGTGTGTGGATCTGTGTGTATGAGTGTGTGTGTGAGTGTGTGTGTGAGTGTGCCTGTGTGTGTGAGTGTGCCTGTGAGTGTGTGTGTGAGTGTGTGTGTGAGTGTGTGTGTGGATCTGTGTGTATGAGTGTGTGTGTGAGTGTGTGTGTGAGTGTGTGTGTGAGTGTGTGTGTGAGTGTGTGTGTGAGTGTGTGTGTGTGAGTGTGTGTGTGTGAGTGTGTGTGTGAGTGTGAGTGTGTGTGTGTGTGTGTGTGAGTGTGAGTGTGTGTGTGTGTGTGTGTGTGAGTGTGTGTGTGTGTGAGTGTGTGTGTGTGTGTGTGTGAGTGTGTGTGTGTGTGAGTGTGTGTGTGAGTGTGTATGTGTGTGAGTGTGTATGTGTGTGAGTGTGTGTGTGAGTGTGTATGTGTGTGAGTGTGTGTGTGAGTGTGTGTGTGAGTGTGTATGTGTGTGAGTGTGTGTGTGAGTGTGTATGTGTGTGAGTGTGTGTGTGAGTGTGTGTGTGAGTGTGTGTGTGTGTGAGTGTGTATGTGTGTGAGTGTGCTGGTGCTGCTCTCAGATCTCAGAAGCGCTGCTCTTCCCTTCACACCTTCTGCCATCATACACATGGTTGCCCCCGGTGTCGGCGGCTGACAGTCATGTCGTCTGTCACCCCTGAGGCCCGCTGAAAGTATCTGGCTGTTTTCAGACGTCTGTGTAGAACAGCGTCACTGAAGGTGTGGTTGCAGACGAGGAAACAGAAGAGGATCACATGACAGCAGAGACAGAAGGACTTCCTCTAGGGCGCCTTCATGGATCCACATTGTGCCAGTATTCAATCAGGCCCAGATGTGGTTTGTGGTGGCGTTACTCACAGACAAACAAAGTTCTGTCTGGTGGTTCTGTAAACCACTGAAGAAGAAGAGCTTACATGTATCTCAGCTCCGACTCCCTCCGCACCAGGACGTCTCTTATCCGCTCAATTTTGCACAGTTCTCCTTCAATGTCCTCCGCTGTAATGGAGGAGTCGGCCATGGAAATAACATCCTCTGCTGAAAGACAGAGAGGACAGAAATACACGACTGGGTTTTCAGAATGGATTTTCTCGGAGGGCCGTCAAACGCAAAACCAAAGCAATCACACAAATGTAACGTCATCTTCTATCACAGCAAATCTGTTTCACGGTTTTTACTCCTCCTGTCACGTGACATCAGTCTGTGACCATGTGACCAGAACCATCACTCAACAGCTGGACCGCACTCAAAGAGAACAATCCTCCACTGCGGACTTCCTGTTGTCCTCATGATGTCACGTCACCTCAAGGCTGTGCTCCCCGAATAGTTTGACCACCAAACATTTCAACGTTGTCCGATGCCCGAAAAATCCTTAAGAGAAACTATTACAGGAGGAAACTCAGAACTATTGATTAAAAAAAATATTTAAATATAAAAAAATATTGCATGTCCTTTAAAAATGTAGAAATGTAGGTTTTTTAACAGCAAACTAAAGAACTATTAAAGACATAAAAACATAAACATATAAAAACTTACATATGCGTACATGAATAGACATATATATATATATAAATAAAGATATATATGACATAAGTATTGAGGACAGACTGACGAAATGTACAAAATCCACAAACTCCATAATTCCACAAGAGTTAACAGAAGGAGCTGGGCTGAACAGAGATGCTGAAGTGGAAGGCGCAGGTGACGATTGGCTCTAGAGTATCTAGACGGAAACAAAGACACTTAATTTTCCGTCTTACTCTTTTGGTCTACACAGGATCTCATTTTATGGTAGAAAAACCGCTGCCAACGCTACGCTACGCTAGCTCGGGAAACATTCATGCTGATTTCTCCATGAATGTCTGAGTTCTTGCCAGCCTCTAATTATACTGGCAACTCCAGCAAACTCTCTGAGCATCTTTCAGATACTCTGTAGATAATCGTCACCTGCGCCTTCCTTTCACATCTACCTCTGGGTACATTTTCATGCAAATCTATTTTTCCATAATCCTGCTCAGAATCCCATAAATGTTTATTTATCTATGTTTATTTACCCACAAACAGATAAATAAACATAGAGGCACAGAGTCGTGAAAACCATCCCCCTGTAATATAACTTATATTAGTTATATAACTATAACTAATATAAGTTGACTTCAAAGATATGATTATTGTATTAGATGAGTCCAGTAAGAAGAGGACTTACACATTCCTCCCAGGATCTGGACCTTCAGACATTTCAGTCTGGTCCACATGGAGACTGTAGGTATGAAACCTCCAGCAGACAAGAGGAAGAAGAGGAAGAGGAAGAAGACAGCAACTGGAAAAGATGGATGGAAGGATGGCTGAGTGAATGAACGGATGAATGAACGGATGGATGGAAGGATCAATGAATGAACGGATGGATGAACGGATGGATAAATTAATGGATGCATGGATGAAGGAATGGATGGCTGGACGAATGAACGGCGAAGGGAGGGATCAATTAATGAAAAGATGGATGGATGAATGGATGGATGGGAGGATGAATAAATGAATGGATGGATGGGAGAATGGATGGATGAATGGATTGATGGCTGAACGAATGAACGGAGAAGGGATGGATCAATGAAGGAAAGGATGGATGGATGAATGGATGGATGAATAAAAGGATGGATTGATGAATGGGAGAATGGATGGATGAATGGTCCATCCATTCATCCATCGTCCAGGATGGATGGCTGGACGAATGAACGGAGAAGGGATGGATCAATTAATGAAAGGATGGATGGATGGATCAATTAATGAATGAATGGATGGATGGATGAAAGGATGGATGAACCAAAGTATGGATGAACAGATCAAAAAATGAATGAATGAATGGATGAATTAATGAATGAATGGATGGATGAAGGAAAGTATGGATGATGGATGAATGGGAGAATGGATGGATGAATGGTTGGATGAATGGAGAAGGGATGGATGAATTAATGAAAGGATGGATGAATGAATGAACGGATGGATGAATGGATGAATGAATGAATGAATGAATGAATGAATGAATGAATGAACGGATGGATGAATGGATGAATGAATGAATGAATGAATGAATGAATGAATGAATGAATGAATGAATGGATGAATGGATGGATGGACTGATGGTGGCAAAGTTTCTTCAGGGTCTTGCTCTAAAATGTGATTTCTTCCACGACGTATCCTCCCACTCAGCTACATTGAGAACTGTCACTTAATATCATTTAACACTGACATGTGAGGAGGAAGAGTAACAGGCTCTTCCTCTTCACATGCTCAAGCCCTCCACCAAGTTTGATGGAAATCTGTGTGGCATTTTGAGAGCGATCCTACTAAAAATCTTAGACGGAAACAGGATTTCCTGGGCAGAAGTAATGAGCAGTTTTGGAATGAGATGAAGAATTAATTTTGTACTGATGTTTGTTCGGATGTAAACATTAAAAACGCAGCCAAGCGACAGCCCCACCTCCACCCACCTCCATCCCCCCCTCCTCCAGCAGCTTCTGACTCCTCGCTGGGAAGCGATGAGTCATCCAGCAGAGCTGGAATCATCTTTCAATTACCTGGCCTTGTGTGAGAACACCTTACAATCACACACGCAGCTATCACACCTGACAAACCATCAGTGAACATCATCACTAACTACCAACCTTCACAAACATGCATTTCACGCGTCTCCAGCCTCTCCTGATGATGATGCTGTCATAACCGGCAGGCGCAGGCGCCTGCAGGCGCAGCTGCAGGCAGCATGCGCCTCAGAGAGAGCTGCTGTCAGTGTGACGGCTGTCCGTCAGCGCTCTCTGGGATAAAATCACATTACAGCCGGACTACAAACAGGTCTACAGGGACAATAACAGAAAACTTACAACCGAGCCTCAAAAAACACCAAATATTACACAACCAAAGTCAGGTTAAGAAGAATTAAGCTGGAAAAAAAGAGAATAGATCAAAAATATTAAGGAAAAAAAGTCTTCTTGAATTATTGTTCCTTCTCAAACTATAGAATTTCATCTTTGTGTAAAACAAATGCTACATTCTTGCTGTGAATAAATAATTGACATATTTACCTCTTTGATTGGTAAAATAGAGACTTTTTATTTTATGAACTCATCTTTATTTTTCAATCAGTCCGAATAAGATTATTCTGTTGCAAAAGAGTGACGACACAACCCTCGATGTAAGGGAGATGTGACGTCACATGTACACTATCCCCCGTTTAAGGAGGTTAGGGCACTAATTGGAATAATAATTAAGAAGATCCTCTCTGGATCTCTGAGACCCTGCAGACAGGAAAGCCCACCGCTGTCGGTGAGAACGTCTGCAGAGAGCTCGCGCTCCATCCCGCTCCATCCCGCTCGCTGGAAGTTGTGACGTGTCACACACCTGTCAGTCCGTGTAAACGTGCATTTGCATCAATTCAAACACGGAGCGCGTGCAGCTTTTCCAAACTCACTTGATTCCTCCTTCTCCTCCACAGAGCCGCGCTGTTTGGAGCGTTTTCTCTCGTCCTCCATCTCCTTCCGAAGACTCTCCTCTCCTCAGCCACAGAGGAAACACGGACGTGATGCAGCCTGTGAGCTGGTGCTGGAGGTACCGCCTGAGTCAACGCAGCCCTGCAGCAACGTGTTGATGCGTGGAACGGGAGGAGAGCGGGGCTCAGCTGCGGATGTCAGCTGATCGCTGCAGAGGTGCGCCCCCTGCTGACAGACCCGCAGCATGACACCCACTAACAGCAGCCGAATGCTCCAGCAGGAGGTGTTCTCTTCCTCCTCCTCCTCTTCCTCCTCCTCTTCCTCCTCCTCCTCCTCCTCCTCCTCCTCCTCCTTCTTCTTCTTGTTAGCTTCAGAATGGATCACTGTGCCATGAAAGCAATCCTTAAGGGTAATGTTTGCATGACAACGGTTTCAAAAAAGAGTTCTGAATGAATATGCGAATGTAGAAACACACAGATTTTAAAAAACGATGTTGCAGCCACCTAACTTTATTCAAACTCATCCTGCCATTGGTTTTGTTTGTTTTTTGTTTTTTTGCATGATGCAATAAGCACGTGTGACGTGGAGCCATGTCGTCACCGTGTCTCTCCTGTTTACGCAGAAAAGCTAACACAAACACAAACAACAGACTAAAGTTAAAGTTAGCCATCTTATTTTAACAGCCCCTAAAATGTAAACCTTCACATATCATTACGCAGTAATTGGACATACAGCAGAGGAGATGTGGGGAACCGGCTGTGAAGAAGCACGTGATGATTTTAACAGCAACCACATTTACAAATCAGTGTCAAATGATGAAAGTCACTTTCATTTTGTTTTTAATCACATTTACAGCAATATCAATGATCTTAGTCATATTTACCTTCAAATACCAGTGAAATCAAATGTATAAATATTCAACAGAAATATTGTGTCTGAACATTATATCTAAATGTAAATATGAAATCTAAATCTATATGATAAATCTATAAATTTAATCTAAATTCAAATGTTGCACCTAAAATAATAATAATAATAATAATACATTTAATTTATAATGCACTTTACATTTGGATCAAATCTCAAAGTGCTAAACCTAACCCTAAAAACTTAAAAGGAAATAAAAAAAGACTCTCTGATTGCTTTTAAACATTTCTTTTTTGGTGGCAATGCTAAGACTGGGCTCTAAGTAAAGGACTGGACCGGAACCAGGTCAGAAAGCACCTAGGTTCTTTTCCTCATCAAACTTTTATTCTGGTAATTCCGCTGATGTAAGTATTCATTTTCATTTTAGCTGAATATTTGGCTGTGTGCTAAACATTTACATAGAATATTTAGGTTTAGATTCAACATTTAGACTTAATATTTATATTTAATATTTAGACATTTAACTGAACACATATTTCCTAGGAAGACAAAAACGACCAAACTCATAAATGTTGCTGTTAAGGTGATTTTTCAAGAAAGGGTGACTTTCAAAAGTTTGACACATCTTTTTAAAGGTTGTTGGGGGTTAAATGTGGTAAAAAAAAAAGCACTTTTAGATTTGATCCATTGTAAAGTGCATTATAAATTAAATGTATTATTATTATTATTATTAAAAACAGTTGCTGTTAAATTCAGCATGTGCCTCTTTAGAAACAGCGCCCCACAAGCAGGAACCCGCCGAACCTTGTTGCCTTTTGGGAAAAACAACTTTTTCTTTATTTTTTGAACATTTCTGAGATAAAGCTATTTTTCCAAATTAAAACCTAATTATCTGGTACATTTTTATGAAATTGGCCCAAAAAGAATCCAACATGCTTCCCTATGACCAAGTATGACCTCATACATTTATGTTTTTGGCTGACGGCCGGCACATAGAGCAGGAACAGCAGCCCCTTGGTTTAGTTTGGGTCGGTGTGTGGAGGAGGGATTTTCTTTTGCCGTCTCAGGATTAAACAAACCTCCTCCACAGAGTTTAATTAAACTTGTGTGGCAGTGAAAGAAGCCTTGTTGGGGGTATCTCCAGAAACACAGGTGTTTTTTTTACCCACTGACACCCTGCTGGACTCACTGACTTATTATCTTATTGCATTAACAACGGCTAAAAAGGACACTTCAGATGTCCATCTCTCCAGCAACACTCTCCAGCTCATCCTGGGAGATCCTGAGGCGTTCCCAGGCCAGATGATATATATAGTCCCTCCAGAGAGTTCGGGGTCTACCTCGGGGTCTTTTCCCAGTAGGTCGGCCTGCAAAGCTTGCAAAGGGGGGGGGGGCTGATCAGATGATGAACCTCCTCAACGGGGTCCTTTAGACGTGAAGGAGCAGGAGTTCCTCTCTGAGCTCTGCTCCTTCAGTCCAGGATAATAATAATAATAATAATACATTTAATTTATAATGCACTTTACATTTGGATCAAATCTCAAAGTGCTAAAAGGTAAAAGCAGATAAAAGCATCAAGAAAATAGATAATAATAACTATATAAAAGCCTGACCAAAAAGCAGCCATGATAATTAAAAGTTAAAGGTTCTGCTAAAAAGGAAAGTTTTATGTCCTTTTTTTAAAAGTCTCAGTCGTCTGTGGATCCCTCAGATGGTCAGGGAGGGCATTCCACAGACGAGGCGCAGCAGAACAGAAGGCCCGCATGACGCTCATTTCAGAACCTTGTATCCTTGACCGAATTCTTTGGGTCTCTACCCAGAGCCCACGACCGCAGGTGAGGGCTGGAACGACGATGGATCGGTAGATTCCGAGCTTTGCCTTAGGACTCTGCTCTTTCTTGAACACAACGGACCGATAGGACACCATCATTCCTGCTGATGCTTCACTGAACATCCTGCTCATCTCCCGGTCCATTTTCACATCTCTCCAGATCACGACACCAAGATCTTGAGGCAGAAACTCAATCCCAACCTGAAAGTTCAGTCCACTGTTTTGGACACGCTGACTCTCAAAGAGCAAAGCATTATGGGTAGCAGGCGACGGAAAGCACCCGGCTGTGCGGAACTTTGCCGACCCACCTGGTTTTGGGTATGAAGAACTTATCGTAAATCATCTCGTCATCCCATCTTCATGCAAACATCGCTCACATACGGAGTTTGTGCAATTTAAAACAGAATTATAAGAATTAAAGAAATGGAACCTTTTCTCTGAAATGCAATAAAGAAGAATTTAATTTAATGGACAACAAAGGGACTTCTAGAAATGTATCCTCTCTGAAAAGAACCAGCTGTGGGGATTCCTGACTCCCTAAGGCTCCTTGAGTTTGGATTTTATTACCTCAAATACGTCCTTTGAGTTTTAAAATCAGGTTCAGGCTGTATTTAACTGCTGGTGACTTATTTGTGTTTGGCAGTGACGCATTTTTACGATGGTTAAATCTTACATTATCCCCTGGTTGTAAAAGATTTTTTTATAGCACTCAGGTGTTTTTGGTCTTGTCAGAGGTGAGACGCTGCACAAAAACTAAATTTCTCTCTGGCGTTGATGTCACATCTCACTTGACTGAGCTCAGCTGTGGATGGCTGGATCTCATAACGCCGGGGCCCCCGAGGGCCTCCACAGATGTTTGGGGGGCTCCTCCTGCATCTGTCTGCATTCAGGAGGAACCTCTGCATCGGCGTACAGCTGAGTTAGAAGATGCTAGAACCCGAGGTGTGAGGAGAACGGCCGGTCGTTGAGGCTGGAGGGAACATTCCCAGACAAACGGAGTCATGGATGAGAAGAAAAGACTCTTTTTGGCTTCTCCATTTATTACAGGACACAGGAGGAGGCAAACCTGGAGTCACACATCAGATACTACTCCAAATAATGACCGTCTGATTCTGTGTGGAGGACTGGTCCGCAGCAGGAAAACAAATGCAGCAGAAGCAAAGAGAACCTTTTTGGACTATTGGAAGTCCGTTCATCTTAATTGGACCTGACGGTTCAGCTAATCCAGCCAACTGTTCCAGAGGAGGACTAGTGTGAAACCGGTTCATCGTGTTTCCACAGCCTCTCCGCCACAAGAACTGGTGCCATAGATGAAAAGCTGCCGGTCTGCAGACGTGGACCGGTTACATCAGTGTCTGGAGGCGGGATTACAGTAACAAACCAGAACACTGCTAATCCCAAACTTTATATCACAGACGGCACCGAAAACAAAACAATACAATTATAACAATACAATTATAACAATACAAAGAAAACAATACAAAGAAAACAATACAAAGAAAACAATACAATTATAACAATAAAAAGAAAACAATACAATTATAACAATACAAAGAACCCAATACAATTATAACAATACAAAGAAAACAATACAAAGAAAACAATACAATTATAACAATACAATTATAACAATACAAATAAAACAATACAAAGAAAACAATACAATTATAACAATACAAAGAAAACAATACAAAGAAAACAATACAAAGAAAACAATACAATTATAACAATACAAAGAAAACAATACAATTATAACAATACAATTATAACAATAGTTTAGTTTTAGTTTTAGATTTTAGGACTAGAACTCTGTTAAAGACTCTTTAACGCTGAGCGTCATAACACTAGAACCACGTCGCTATGACGTGTAATCAACTGGCTGTAGTGTCTATGATGTAATCAACTGGCTGTAGTGTCTCTGATGTAATCAACTGGCTGTAGTGTCTATGATGTAATCAGCTGGCTGTAGTGTCTATGATGTAATCAACTGGCTGTAGTGTCTATGATGTAATCAACTGGCTGTAGTGTCTCTGATGTAATCAACTGGCTGTAGTGTCTATGATGTAATCAACTGGCTGTAGTGTCTATGATGTAATCAACTGGCTGTAGTGTCTATGATGTAATCAACTGGCTGTAGTGTCTATGATGTAATCAACTGGCTGTAGTGTCTATGATGTAATCAACTGGCTGTAGTGTCTATGATGTATTGAATTGGCTGTAGTGTATCTAATGTAATGAATTGGCTGTAGTGTCTATGATGTAATCAACTGGCTGTAGTGTCTATGATGTAATCAGCTGGCTGTAGTGTATCTAATGTAATGAATTGGCTGTAGTGTCTATGATGTATTGAATTGGCTGTAATGTCTATGATGTAATGAATTGGCTGGAGTGTATCTGATGTAATTAATTGGCTGGAGTGTATCTGATGTAATCAATTGGCTGCAGTGTCTCTGTGATGTAATGACTGAGACCCATTTTTTTTACTGTTGTATTATGAAAACTGAATTATGAATAGAACATGGCTGAAAAACCAAAAGCAGATTGAGATGTCACACATAAAAATGAAAATACTAAATGTGTCAGCAAGCATTGGAAAAATGTTCTGCTTTTGTCCGGATCAAGAAAACCAAAGCACAAGTGTGAAAGTAGTCTTGTGTGAAAGATTAGACAAACGCTCTCTGAGGCAGAAGCAAACATCGAGTCCTCTGAATGTCCCCCAAACATCTGCTAACACCTGCTACAGAGCTTCTACCGCCGTGATCAGAAGCCATGTGTGGAAACCAGTGTGGTGCTGCTTCTCGGCTCCACCCTGTTCGCTTCATGAAACAGAACGCCGGGTTCTGGTGGACACGAAGTCCAGTAGAACATGAAATGATGGGATGCCACGGCTTTGCATTATTGTGGTGGTACGGACCATAATTGAGACGTGATCCATACGGAGCAGCACGAACCATGTGAACATTGGATCATTGACATTATTTCACTTTTTGAGTGAATAAATATGAGAGAAAAGCAGAAAAAAAGTGGTTTGAAAAAATCTCCCCCTAGTGAGAAAATAAATAAGCCTTAAAGTAAATGACGATGTATAGATGGATTGACAGATCGCCTCGGTTGGACTCATATGCACCCGACTAAGGATAAAGATAAAACCGCCACTAGTGTTGGAAATCTGTTACAACTAATCCAGTTCTTCCTTCCACTAAAGTCTATGTAGGCATACAAATTGAAAATGATGCAGGTAAAAGCTTTGAGTTACGCACAGAAAACCCCCTAGTTAGTAAAATAAGAACGCTATAGTAAAAAATAGGGCTGGGCGATGCATCGTAAAAAGATCGCAATCTCGATTCAGACTTATGTTCGAACTAATTTCTGAAGTATGGCGATTCTCCGGGATTTTCATTTATAATATGAGCTGCAGCAAAACTCGCTAGCTTAGCTGCAGCTTATGCCACTGTGAGCGAGGTCTGGGCCTGTACGAACTTGGACTTGTATTTTGTTAACTAAAAAAATAACTAACGCTAGCTAGAAGTTCTACTGAGTAGCTGGAGGGCTAAAGTTACGTAGCGCAAGCAGAGACAGGAGTGGTTGTATCTTATCACTCCTCAACTCCTTCTTCTTCCTTCCACTTCATTTCTCCGTTGTTTCACAACAGCTACTAATCTCTTTTACTCGTAACGGCGTGGAGGAGGCGGACACTAGAGTGTGGATACCCGGCCAAAGCCTCGCGCTAAATTCTCATGTAGTAGCCGAGCCTAAACCACAAAGGACCTAAAGAAAAACACGTCTACTGCTAACTTTAAAACTACTGAAACCAGACAGGGAAATCCATAGTCTGGAGGGATTCTCATTTAGTTGTGATGAAGAGTCTAACAAAGCAGTTTGTCAATGTTTAGACTCCAGTTTAAGTATATTTATAACTGATGATGACATTGTGTAATGTTTTCCTCTGATGGGTTTAACACCAGCTAAGGGCATAAAGCCAAAAACGGACCCTTCTACAGTTGATTACTCTGCCGACACGAGTAATCAGAGTAAATAGACGAGGGGTAACCATGGCAACAACAACCGCGTGAAAGCTAAAAAACTCAGTGCTTCAGCTACTGTTAGCAGTGTCAGACGCGGTGGGTTCGGACATGAAAACAGGAGGTCCGCCGGGCTCGGACCTAGCTCAGCCATTAGTCTCCCAGACCGGGTCGGGCTTTGACGTAAAGATGCACCGGTGCCGCACTCTAGTGCGCGGTAGAGCTGTGGGAGAATGTTTATTGCTGCAGACATGAGGCCAAACTCACTGACCCTAACCCTATCAAAAATAACGGCTTTAATAAAGTTGAAAAGGCTTGAGTTATGTGAACTGAGGACACGGAGATTGTACCAGATCCAAGGCATCATGAAAGGATGAAAAATGTACTGACAGCGGCGGGCCTTTCTGTCAAATCTAGAATTTGAGTATTAAATATTCCAAAAGGTTTTTGAAGCTCTATAGATCTTGAATGTTGTTTTGATTTTAGTCAAAGGGCAGAAAGTCTCTCGGAGTGACGTAAGGAAGGCGACGTCATGCATCAGTGTTCTGATCCGTGACTCTTCAACTGGGAACCCTGACTTCTGGGATCCGTTTCACCCCTGCAGCATCACGATGACACGATGCTTTTATGAACGAAACCTGTCAGAATCTATGATCCCGATGAAGAGTGACGCGTCCGCCACTGGGAATGATGATTCGGACTTCCATATCGACAGAGAGGATTCCTCCATCTTCTCATTGCGCTGGCGCTGTGGACTTCAGCGGTTTATTCTTCTTCCATAGTTGTTAATGCTCCTGTCGTCCTCCAGCGCTTTATCCAGCCAGTCTCTCTCCGCCTCCGACTCAGAATCACTGGCTTCACTCGCATCGGCTGCCAAAAGGCGAGAGTAGTTAATCCGGCGCTGGCGGGGGGCTTTCCACTGGAGCAGGAGAAGACAAACGCACCACAGCAGGAGAACCGCTGCCGCTCCTCTGAACAACCACATCAGGCCCAGCCTCTGAGCCAGTAGTCCTCCAGCAAAGCTCCCCAGTCCTTCCCCCAGCTGCACAGAAACCGCCGAGTACATCCTCCTCACACTCCTCTCTGCCCCCGGCGTGGCCACATCCTCACACTGGACCGCCACGGCCCACCAGAGGGCTCCCCTGCTGAAAGAGCTCAACACCTGAGCGGGCAGGACCGCCCACGGCCCCCACAGGAGGGAGTAATAGAAGCACTGCAGCGCCAGACTAGCGACCCCCGCCGCGAGAACCCGTCCGGGGCTGAGGAGCTTGGACAGACGGCCGGCCAGCAGAGGGAAGGCGGCCTGCGAGAGCAAGGCGAGGGCGAGAGACAGGCTCATGTCCAGCTCGCCGCTCCCACGATCCTCCATGTGCCACAGGAGGAAGTTATCCACAGAAGAGCCCACCAGCCCGACCAGCATGGTGGTCACTGCACAGAGCAGAGCGCGGGGGGAGCTGCGCACCAGCTGCACGGCTTTGAGGAGTCCGTTTGCTCGGTCTCGGGTCTTACTCAGGTGGAGAGGGAGGAAGACGGCCACAGGAAGTGCCAGAGCCGCCACGCCTGCATAACAGTAGAAATGCACCGCGCTGCGGGGGTTCTGACCTGCTGTGACGCAGCTCAACTGGCTGACCAGCAGTCCGGCTCCTCCCACCCCGCACGCTGCCCCCAGTGAATCCCACAACCCGTTGCCACTGTAGCGGTCCGAAGCATCCGCGTAGTCTAGGTACTCAAAGAGGCCGTCATCTGCCGTCCAATCCAGCGGCGCTGACATAATCTCCCACACTGACACGGAGAAGAGAATCAAGAAGAAGAGCTGGTGCTGAGTGTCCATCGCATTCAGGCGGCCCAGAAAGTCAAAGCCGCCTCCTTTCTTCACCTCCTTTCTCTTCTGCTCTCCAGACCCCGACATGGACCTCTCCTTCCTCACCGGACCTGCTCCAGAACCACCGATCTTTGTTTCTCCAAAGCTGTCATTGACCGACCCGGATACGCTCTCCTGTGACGGCTGAGGACCCGGTTTGTGGTCATTCCTGCGGTTCATCCCACCAGGAGTGGATCTAGAGTCAGGATCTGTTTTCGCAGGAACCGGGACACCGGACCGGGAGACGGAAGCCGTCTGGATTTTGAGGTGAGGTCTTGTCAACGAGACAGCAGGACCGATGCTACTCGGGAACATGTTACCATGCAGACTTTGGTGACCGGCGCCGGGATCCGACTCGTTGCAGGCGCCGGTCTGCCTGTGCGCATGTGCGGGCGGGATGAGCAGCAGAAGAAGAGCGACGGCTGCCGAACACACGAGAGAACCCGTTATCACCGCTCGCCTCTTATTGTAGTGTTTGGAGAGCAGGCTGGCCGCGGGGCTCCAGACCAGAGTTATGAGATGTTTGGTTCCCATGATGATTCCTGTCATGGCAGGAGTCAGACCCAGCTGTCTGAGGTAGAGGGTGAAGAAGGGCAGCAGGCACGCTCTGGCACAGCAGCACAGGAAGTTGAAGGTGCCGGCCAGAGCCAGGGCGCTCTTCACGTCAATCTGCTTGTTCCTCTTCATGGTCACCATCCTGAGCAGCTCAGAGTCAAGGTTTCACATGGAGCTCCTGCAAAGACAGACAACAACAGAGTCAGAGATTCTCTACGCCACATGTTGAAGAGGGTCAAAGACCAGACGCCAATCTACCATCTAGAACTACCTCCTGAAAATACAGAAGAACCCCCATGACATTATTATTATCATTATTATTATTACGTTAGTGCTTGTGATAATATAGGTAAAAATGGGTGGTGCATCGGATCTTAAAAAACTTCAATAACTTTTGTCCAGACTTTTGCCCTTCATCAATATCCTTCACAGTAAGTCACATGTTGTGGTAATCATCATCATCAACGTTATCCCATGTCTTCCGACTTCATTTATTAAATCCACTTTAACCCGTTCTATGAATATAGAATGAACATTTGAAGGTCTTTTAAGGGACACTACCTTCATAATGTATATACACACATATATATATACACACATATACATATATGTATATATACATATATGTATATATAAATATATATACATATATATATGTATATGTATATATACACACATATACATATATGTATATATACATATATGTATATATAAATATATATACATATATGTATATATATGTATATGTATATACATATATATACATATATACATGTATATATATATATATATATATACACATGTATATATATATACATATATGTATATACATATATATATATATATATATATGTGTGTATATATACATATATATGTATATATATGTATATATACACACATATATATATATATATATATATGTATATACATATATGTATATATATACATATATGTATATATATATACATATATGTATATATATATACATATATTATTTTGGTGAAATCAAATACATGTGTTCAATATTTAAAGAGTGTTTTTAAGGCCTGCAGTTAATTCTGTTTTACTCCAAATGTTTGGAGCGAAAACGTTTTTATTTTGCAGGAATGTTCAGAACAGACTGTCCGAAATAAATATCGGATTAAATTCCGTCCAACTCTTTTCCACCGTTCTGAACTTACAGAAGGACGGAGAACAAAAGGTTTTTAAACCGACTCAAAGTCTGAGTAAACAACAGAGGCAGGACGTGGAGGTCCGTTCCACCTGTGCGGCTGGACGCACCTGTCCGCGTGGAGCACTAGTCCACGTCACGTCACTCCTGCAGAGAAGAAAAACCCTCAAATGTACCTTCTCATCTCTGCTGCACGAACTTCCTTCAACTCTTCCTCATTCGATCATTCCAACCACCGACTCCTGAGGCAGGATACATGCATGTTGGTACCGAGGTTTTTTGTTTAAGAGCGTCACACACCTGTTGACGTGTGGGATGGAATTCATCCAGTTTTCACCTGGAGGCTGCTTCTGCGCCTAGAACGCCCTCTGGTGGTCAGGAGGCCTCAGTGCGCCTCTGGGCCCCACAGCCCCCACATCCAACAGCTGGGCTGAGCAGGAAGTAACTAGTTATAAATACTTCATTACAGTACGTCAGTGGATTTCTACTCTCACTCAATGCATTGGTTAGCCATAACATTATAACCGCTCACAGGTGAAGAGAACAACCTTGATACACCTCACCTGTCAGCAGGTGAGATATATTCAAGATTCAAGATTCAAGATTGAAGATTCTTACTGTCATACACACAGTAGGAACATAGTTCAGACTGAGCAATGATATTCTTATTTTGACCTTTCCCTTCAAACAAATAGAAAATACAGTAGAAAATAATTAAAATATATAATAAAAATAAAGGTATAAATGTATGAAATATATATATATATGTTCAAAAGAACAAAGTGTGTCCACAATATAGAAATGTGTTCAATAGAACAAAGTGTGTCCACAATATAGAAATGTGTTCAATAGAACAAAGTGTGTCCACAATATAGAAATGTGTTCAAAAGAACAAAGTGTGTCCACAATATAGAAATGTGTTCAAAAGAACAAAGTGTGTCCACAATATAGAAATGTGTTCAATAGAACAAAGTGTGTCCACAATATAGAAATGTGTTCAATAGAACAAAGTGTGTCCACAATATAGAAATGTGTTCAAAAGAACAAAGTGTGTCCACAATATAGAAATGTGTTCAATAGAACAAAGTGTGTCCACAATATAGAAATGTGTTCAATAGAACAAAGTGTGTCCACAATATAGAAATGTGTTCAATAGAACAAAGTGTGTCCACAATATAGAAATGTGTTCAAAAGAACAAAGTGTGTCCACAATATAGAAATGTGTTCAAAAGAACAAAGTGTGTCCACAATATAGAAATGTGTTCAATAGAACAAAGTGTGTCCACAATATAGAAATGTGTTCAATAGAACAAAGTGTGTCCACAATATAGAAATGTGTTCAAAAGAACAAAGTGTGTCCACAATATAGAAATGTGTTCAATAGAACAAAGTGTATCCACAATATAGAAATGTGTTCAATAGAACAAAGTGTGTCCACAATATAGAAATGTGTTTAATAGAACAAAGTGTATCCACAATATAGAAATGTGTTCAATAGAACAAAGTGTGTCCACAATATAGAAATGTGTTCAATAGAACAAAGTGTATCCACAATATAGAAATGTGTTCAATAGAACAAAGTGTGTCCACAATATAGAAATGTGTTCAAAAGAACAAAGTGTGTCCACAATATAGAAATGTGTTCAATAGAACAAAGTGTGTCCACAATATAGAAATGTGTTCAATAGAACAAAGTGTATCCACAATATAGAAATGTGTTCAATAGAACAAAGTGTGTCCACAATATAGAAATGTGTTCAATAGAACAAAGTGTATCCAGAATATAGAAATGTGTTCAATAGAACAAAGTGTATCCACAATATAGAAATGTGTTCAATAGAACAAAGTGTGTCCACAATATAGAAATGTGTTCAATAGAACAAAGTGTGTCCACAATATAGAAATGTGTTCAAAAGAACAAAGTGTGTCCACAATATAGAAATGTGTTCAATAGAACAAAGTGTGTCCACAATATAGAAATGTGTTCAATAGAACAAAGTGTGTCCACAATATAGAAATGTGTTCAATAGAACAAAGTGTGTCCACAATATAGAAATGTGTTCAAAAGAACAAAGTGTGTCCACAATATAGAAATGTGTTCAAAAGAACAAAGTGTGTCCACAATATAGAAATGTGTTCAATAGAACAAAGTGTGTCCACAATATAGAAATGTGTTCAATAGAACAAAGTGTGTCCACAATATAGAAATGTGTTCAAAAGAACAAAGTGTGTCCACAATATAGAAATGTGTTCAATAGAACAAAGTGTATCCACAATATAGAAATGTGTTCAATAGAACAAAGTGTGTCCACAATATAGAAATGTGTTTAATAGAACAAAGTGTATCCACAATATAGAAATGTGTTCAATAGAACAAAGTGTGTCCACAATATAGAAATGTGTTCAATAGAACAAAGTGTATCCACAATATAGAAATGTGTTCAATAGAACAAAGTGTGTCCACAATATAGAAATGTGTTCAAAAGAACAAAGTGTGTCCACAATATAGAAATGTGTTCAATAGAACAAAGTGTGTCCACAATATAGAAATGTGTTCAATAGAACAAAGTGTATCCACAATATAGAAATGTGTTCAATAGAACAAAGTGTGTCCACAATATAGAAATGTGTTCAATAGAACAAAGTGTATCCACAATATAGAAATGTGTTCAATAGAACAAAGTGTGTCCACACTATTAGGTTGGAAGCAGAAAATGTTGACATTGTGAGAAGTAGACGACTGGATCAGAGCAGCTCCAGGACCTTGCCTTGTCTTGTTATGCAGTTCTTAGTGCTCACCAAAACTGGGTCAAGGCACCACAACTTGCGGACCAGCTACCGGGGCAAGCACGCATGGAGAGCGAAGGTCGGCTGATTCCGTCTGGTCCCACAGAAGATCTGCTGTAGCACAGACGGGAAAAGTTGAAGAAGCTGTTTTGTTTGTTCTTGTCAGCACGGAAGCTGCAAACACGAACAGAATCCTTCATCATTCGATAAGCCCAACAGATCTCTGTGTTCTGGACCGCTGCAGAGCTTCAGCTGGAGGGGGAGCAGAACCTCATCTGTGGGTCGGCCGCTACCAATACGACTGACCGTGACCGCAATGAACGATCTATGTTTCTTCTGGAAACCATTCCTGGTTGGGTCTGCTGATAATGTGCTGTTATACACTACTTTAGAGCAGATTGGACACTGTTCAATGGACATTAGGAGAAATAAAGCAGTGGAATAGGTAATGTCTTTACTTGTTTTTTTGTGTAATCATAAATAGGCGTAGTGCAGAACAGCTACATCCACCTCTAACACTTCCTCACTCTGAAACGGCATTACTAGACTGATTATATAGACGGTAGCAAATCTAGATGAATCCAGATTCAAGCTCAAAACAGTCATTAGTTTGAGAAACGATGAGCAGATGTGCCAACGGTTCAGAAAAACGAGGCCAAAGAAAGGATTTATTCTTCCAGATGCTTCTTCTCCCAAACCACCTGAATAGTCACCTTCCTCCGTAGAATCCTTCCTTGTTTCCTGGATCTTCTGAGGGTGAAGTTGTTTCAAAGAGTAGGACAGAATGAGAAAGACGGGCGCTTCCTTGTGAGGCGGCTCTATCCAGGTGAGGCCTCATGGGTCCGACCGGGTCTGTCTGCAGTACAGCCAAGTTCTGATGTTGAGCCTCATCTTTACTAGTTCCAAATAAATACTCCATCCAGTCGGCTGTTTCTTCAAACGCTCCCGTACGACACAATAATTCATCACATGACGATTCCTTACAGCTTTTAATGGACATTTCATCAACACATATCTTTGCTTGATTGTAGTTTAGTACAGAATATAAATAAAAGGGGACGTGTATATTAGTTGTATAACTCAACATTAACATGCTGCCACATTAGCTGGTGCAGCTCGGAGACCCTTACCGGGCTGGTCAGGAGGTCCAGCTCTGTCCTGGACTGTCCTCCAGGAGATCTATCTTACATTTGACTATAAAAGTTCACATTTTACTCCCTAGGAGGAGCTGTTTCAAAAAACATCAAGAGCTTTATCTTCTTTTTATCTCGAAAAGTTTTGGGACATCATTTTTTTTTCTCAACTGATTTTGTCAAATATGATGATATTGTATGTAAATCTTGTGGTTCATGTTTCACAAGGGGGAGTCTTTTTTTTCTTTTTCTTACTTTAAAAAACAAACAAAAAGAAAACTGTTTCCCAGACTCACTTCAAAAACGTTCATGGATCGATTTCATCCTTCTTCATACCCAAACATCGAAACGTTCAGCAGCTCCAACATTCACAAAGTGACGGAAGCAGCAATAAAAAAAAAAAAAAGAAGGATAAAATAGAAAACATGCAGGATACAAATTTATATATAGTTTGAAAATGATCCATGAACGTTTACATATATATATATATATATGTATATACATATATATATATATATATATATATGTATATATATATGTAAACATGTGTTAATATTACTTTAATACTTATTTAGTATGTATATTTTGCGTATCTTTATATTTTTCTGTTCCATCTATTTTTTCTAATTGCTGATGCCGTCACTTTATAAATGTTGGAGCTGCTGGAACGCTTAGATTTCACCGTGGGGACGAAGTTTGTATTCACTCACTCACTCACTCACTCCCTCACTCGCTCGCTCACTCACTCACTCACTCACTCACTCACTCCCTCACTCACTCGCTCACTCACTCACTCACTCACTCACTCGCTCACTCACTCACTCCCTCACTCGCTCGCTCACTCACTCACTCACTCACTCACTCGCTCGCTCACTCACTCTCTCACTCGCCTGCTCACTCACTCACTCACTCACTCACTCTCTCACTCGCTCACTCGCTCACTCACTCGCTCACTCGCTCCCTCGCTCCCTCGCTCACTCACTCGCTCGCTCACTCACTCACTCGCTCACTCACCCACTCGCTCGCTCCCTCACTCACTCGCTCCCTCGCTCGCTCACTCGCTCACTCATCAGTGGAACATCAGTATTTGGTTCGACATGTAGACTGCAGGGACCGGGCATCAAACCAACAACCTTCTGTACCTCCTGCGCCTCAGAGCGCCGCTCATGTCATTGACCTTCTAGGGAAGCGGACCCCGTCCCTCAGAGGCTGACGCCAGTGAAGGTGTTGATGGGCAGGGACAGGACGCCGTCCAGGTATTTGCTCAACTCCATCTCCTGTCCGATGGACCTGGACCGGTTATAACATCCCGGGTCCAAACAGGGGGAGATGAGGATGCTGTAAAGACACGGTGACATGGCTGTCCTGAAGGGGAATCAGAAGGAGTGCGAGGCGGAGAGGAGGTTCGGCTCTGACCTTTGGACGTTGTCGTAAGTCCGACGAGCGTCTCTGTCCATGCACACAAACAGAGATCGTCCCTCCATGGTCTTAATGCTGATCTGTCGTGTTTGGATCTTCGGTGATGGAAACGGAGAGGGTTTAAGGAAGAACAACAGTTTCTGGTCATTTTTGTAGCATTAATCTAGAAGAAGGAGATTTTTTTTATTTGACCTCTTGTCCTAAATACGATAAATAACTTACTCACCGTTTTGTGTTCAGGGTTCAGGCTCTCAAAGTGGACGGTCAGGTAATCCTCACCTGCACGGGATTAACGATGACGTTATACCATGTGCATTGATGAAGGTGGTATTTTTTAAAGACAAACCAGCCGTATGTAAAAGGTGAACCTGATGTTTCAGTTGCCGGCTGTGACGTGATCGCCATGCCGTACGTCATCGATGTGCCCCTCGTCACCTCCCGTTTGCTTAAAGAGATCTGTGGAGGATACAGCGGTTAGCGCGTATGCTACGCCTCGCTAATGCCCGATGACCACCACATCCGTAACGACCTTTGTGTAGCTGACTGAGATGAACGCCCCCAGCATGATCGACTTCTTCCTGTTTGAGGACGCCGTCTCTGTCAAAGAGAACATCCAACGTTATGCAAGGATGTTAGCAGAGGCGCGGAGAGCAGCGGCCGCCCAGAACAAACCTACTCTTTGTGGAGTTTTCTTTGAAGTGTCTGAACTCGTGAATGTCAGCCTCCAGGTGGGACACAAACACTTCCTCCACCTCTGAGGTCACGCCCTCTCTGGAACAGGTCATCTATAGACACGAGGGGAATTCGCTCAAATCAGGAATGACGTTTTCAGCAGCAATAAATCCGTACAGTCTTTTCTTTGGCACAGACGCTACAACATGCCTTCTGTTCTGCTGCCCCTCGTCTGTGGAATGTCCTCCCTGACCATCTGAGGGCTCCACAGACGACTGACGCATTTAAAAAAGGACTTCAAACTTTCCTTTTTAGCAGAAACTATAACTTTAATTAACATTGCTGCTTTTTGGTCAGGCTTTTATATATTTATTATTATATTTTTTCTTGATACTTTTCCATGAACGTTGGAAAAGTATCAATTTAATCTGCTTTTACTTTGTGACACTTTGAGATTTAAAATGCATTATAAATTAAATGTATTATTATTCTTATTATTAACATGAAAACAGGAGAACATTAGTTTAGTCTAGCTGCAGCTTTTTATTGCTGACCACTAGGAGGCGGTAGAATAATGTTAGAGGACTTACACCCATATGTCACCTCAATCGTTAAGACTTTAGTTGTGGAGTAATATTATGTATTCACTAACTATTCCAGTCACATATTGGTTTTCATTTTCTTCGCCTTCCAGCTCTAGTTTCCGTCTCCACCAAAGACAACGTGGTAAACAACTTTACAAGACAACCCTTTACTTAAAGGGCTTATCATTAGGTTATAAATTGGGTTGTAAACACTTTCTAGGTCATTAGTTCATGCGTATAAACAGCTTATAACACAGCTCTCAATCTATCAATGTTGGTCACTGTTTGGCAATATAAAGTCAGCATCACTGATAAGTGGGCTCACTATTTGGCAAACATCAGGTCTCTGATAGCCTTCATATCTCATGAGATATGTATAATAATAATGATAATAATAATAATAAATTGAATTCATAACGCACTTTACGTTTGGATCAAATCTCAAAGTGTAATGTATGCGGAGTCTTTATTGTAAAGTTGTACCGAAAACTTCTCGACGTTCCAAACGTTGTTTGTTCACCAGCGAGTCACTCGGTAGTCGGAGTTTATTTACTAACGTAGAAACTGCCTGCTGCCGCTGGAGAGCAGGTCGAGTGCAGGGTATGGAAAATGAAAGAATTTGCTAAATTCTCTCTCTCTCTCTCGCTCTCTCTCTCGCTCTCTCTCTCTCTATATATATATATATAATTACCTACATAAATATTAATAGCATATATAGCTATTATGTCGCAGAAGCCCTGAAGCAGAGTTTTCACGCTGTCACACAGTTGTTATTACCAGGATTAGCGCTTGTCTTTCTAACCTGGTTACTCATGTTGGCAGAGTAAAGAACTGTCAAAGGGTCCGTTTCTGGCTCTGTGCCCTTAGCCGGTGGTAAACCCATCAAAGGAAAACATTACAAAATATCATCTTCAGTTATAAATATACTTAAACTGGAGTCTTAACATTTACAAACTTCTTTGTTAGACTCTACATCCAGAACTAACCCATCAAATACAAATATTCCACACTGTCAAAAGTGCGTCCGGGGATTCCTCCTTTTTTCAGATTCCTTCGTAAACACTTGTGGCTTTTGCAGATCGTTTTTCTTCATGTGTTGTCGTTGTTGTGTTGTCAAATGAATGAAGATGTTTTTAAATGTGATTGCGTGCGTGTTGTCAACTGGATGGTTGCAAACACAGGCGGAAACTCTCTTGGTATACCGGTACCGGACTGCAGCGTTTGACCTTCGCCCTTCAACCACGGACGCAGAAGGTCGGAAGGTTATTCACTTATTCTATGGAGACATTTGCTCAGGTGAAGCTAGAGTGGCGTTGCATTGGTTGTGAACACGCCCACCCGGCGTTAACACAGCGAACAGCTGCTTAATGCTGCACGAAGTAAAAGCAGGAACACCCCGTTGTTTTCCACAGTGACGTTAAGTCCCGCCCCTGTGACAACGAGGATGAGAACCCAACCTCGCTCTGAGTCTTGGACCTTTGCATGCATGTAAAGGTGACAACATCTCCGCTCATGACAGCCGTACCTTCACGGAATAGAAGGGCAGGTTGACCGGCTGCGTCCCACAGCGAAGGTAGTAACACAGGGTGTCCAGCAGGAAGAGGCTTTGCTGCGATGGCTTGCTTTGAGAAGAATGCTGCAGGAAGTGGACATCCCAGAAGGAGGAAGACCGTGTTTAGACTCACGTTTAGACTCAGGTTATAATCCATTCGTACTCAGACCGGTGTCAAATCGCATATCCGACAAGTTTCATCAGACAATTTGCATCTGAACGTTTTTTTGTTTTTTTTGCAACCACTTGACATAATAAATAACAATTCAACAATTGTTTTAATATGCAAAATGAAAGGCAGGGTGAATCTGTGGTTACCAACGCAGCCAGTTTGGAGATGACGGCTCGGAGGCTGTTGACGTTGCTGTCGTACCATGGATCAACTCTTCCGAGGAAGGAGGCGAGCGACAGTCTGCCTTGGCCCTGCTGTGATCCGCCCTGTGAGGAAAGGCAGACAGACCAGGATAGATAGGCAGACGGTACTAACAGTCAGTCAGTGATCATGTGTAGGTGAATGAGTGAATCTCACAGGGGGGCTGGGTGAGGGCGCCTCGTCAGCGACTGGGATGTAGTACAGCTGTAGGTTCAGCTTCTTGGTCAAGTTTAGACACTTTGATTCGCTTTTGCTGTAAGGAAATATAAAGCAAAACACGGCAGGCATGAGGTCCAACACAGAATAAGTCTGATAGGATAGGCCCACAAGTCAAGCAAAGAGCCATGAATGTGAGAGAACAGTGGATGAAAACATCCAATACACCCAGTAATGACTTTAACACACACAGAACCCAAAGTCACAGCAATCGAGGTGTATTATACCTGCTTAAGAAAACTTTTATACAGCAATAGAATATAGTCTACCAGGGTCGCCATGGTGACGTGTTCACACTGGTCAAAGAGCCGCCACTAAAGCTGGTTGTGTCAGTGTTAGAGATGGAGGTTTTTAGGTTAAGGAGTATTCAGGGGTGTCTTTACTTTGGCCGAAGGGGTCAACAGTCTGAAGTCATTATTTTGAAAACATGCACGCTACAAACTAAGAAAACGTCTTCAACAAGTTGCACAACACACGCACACAATATATTAAGAGAAACGATCTGCAAAATCCACAAGATGATGGAAGTGTTCACGAGGGACACTGAAAAGGTAGCTTCACTTAACATCCGGGTGATGCAGTCATGTGACTTGGAAGGAAACTTTAAAGTTGTATAAAGTTAATAATGACTCTGACATGCAGAGAACCCAAAGCTACAGTAAACAAGGTGTTTTATACCTGCAGAAAACTCTTAAACACCAATGCTCCCGCATACTGACTTCAGTTGTCACCATGGCGACGTGAACACAACGGTCAGAATGTCACGAACAAAAGCTTTTAAAAGGGCGGGTTAAGAGTTCTCTGGATGGATAAGATGAAATAATAATGATAATGATAGTTATGAAGAAGCTGAATTTAAGGCGTACATCAGGAGAATTCCCCATTTTCATCTCGCACTCTCTCCAAGAACTAAGTGATAATGGAAACCATCTGCTTACCGGATCGAGTAGTAGGCCTTGCTAAGTCTTCCCAGAACTCGATCGTCCCCCATGACCACGACCCGAGCTGTGAAACGCCTGCTGCCTTCTTTCCGCATTGGAGATCCTCCTGAAGCTGCTTCCATCTTCTCCTCCATGAGGCTCACTCTGTCCGCCTGCTTCATGTTCTTGAAGGCTTTCCTTCGATTCAGTGCCGAATTTCCGGCTGCAGGCACTTTGTCTTCCCCGTCCTTCTCCTTCAGGTGTTGCTTCGTCTCGCCGTCCGTAGACTGAACCGACTCTCTCCTGGCCTGCTCAAGGCTCCGCGGAGAGCAACCGCGTTGGGTGAAGTCTGTCAGCAGGTCGCCTTCAGGAGAGAAACACCGATTGTACAGTTTTCTGCAGCAACATCTGGTATGAATGGAAGGAGAAAGACTTTTGATGCTCTGAGTCACTCACAGAGATCCTTGTCGTATCGCCACAAAACAAAATTGATCTGTGGAAAGGGTAATGGGGTGTTGCACGCAGAACCCGGATCCACCGAGGCTTTTTCTGAGCAAACATGGTAAAAGAAACAAACTCAGCAAACCTGTCAGAATCTCCTGACATTACTCTGTGACGTCACAGCAGACAGAGGGACACAAACCTTCCTTTGAAGCGCTCAAGACGGCTCGGTAGATGTCACACAGTTTGGCCCAATATGTTTTTTGACCGCCTGCACCGTGTTTTATACTCTCCTCCACGGCTAGAACCAGCTCCTGGAAGTATGTGTCCACCACATGGTTCTCCAAAGCCTGGAAGAGACCCAAGGTCAGATTGAAGCAGAACAGGGACAACCGCTGAGTATCGTTACGCTGACATAGGATTGCTGCTCTTGTTCTTCCCAGAGGCGTACATTTTTTTAACGCCAGCATTCATCTGCATTATTAAGAGTTCCCAGCTGGCAAGAGTTGTGATGACAGCAAGTAGAAAACAGTACCGCTGAGGCTGATGGGAACGCCCTTCATCTTGTGTTTTTCACAAACCACAGTAATGTACGAATCAAAGTTTTGAACCCATGATGGTTCATAAATGTATTTTGTAATCCATCCAATGAGTGTTTCACAACACCGAGAATATCATCCAAAGCTGTCGGATCAACCGTGGGTACCGAGACCCGTGGGTACCGAGAGAGAGGGAACCGTGGGTTCCCTCTCTCTTTGTTTCTTTTTATGATATGGACAAGACAGATCTCCTCGAGTGGATTCATACGCACCAAATCTGAACGAAATCGGATCCATGGGTTGGTTGGAAATTATGGCTCGAACACTTTTGGAGATAAAGTTCCCTCTTGTGTCAGAAACATTAAAAATGAACTTTGGGAGTAAAATATGAGACATAAAAGACGTTTATCCTCGAGTCCATTCATATGCACCACATTTGGATCAACAGCTAGGAAGTTATATCCACAAAAACTCCCACCAGAGAGTTAAATATGATCTATTACACTCAAATATGAACTTTGGGAGTAAAATATGAGACATAAAAGACGTTTATCCTTGAGTCCATTCGTGCAAGGGCTAAAGGTTCAGCTTCAAAGGACTCTGATGGGTCGGGCCAAACCTTTATGCGATGGTCGGAGGATGAAAACAGGTTGCAGAGTAGAACGCCTGTGCAAAATGACATCTTATTAATGTAGAGATATATCTCAGGTGGCTTCGGGAAAATATGGAATCTATGAAGATGTATCCTCCAGTGACCATAAAGTACCAACTGCTGATGTCATCTTGTTCCATAATGTTCTTTAGATATTTCAGTCTAGACCAAAGTTTTGGGCCAATAAGACTAGACCCACTCCGCTGACACAAACTAAACACATGTTCACCTTCAGCGCCTGGATCAGCCTGGAGCTCTGGCACCTGGTCCCCAGTCCCCTCTGAAGGACATGGAGCAACACATTCTTCTCCATGGTCTTTGTGCACCCAGCAGGGCTGGGTTTCTCCAAAAGGGCTTTCACCGTCTCCTCCAGTGGAACAGAAAACACCACTGGGTCAGCAAGAACAAACACCCTGGAGGTAATCAGCAGACCGGGAAGGAGACAAGGCTTATAATAGAGCCGTTTACTTTGAGTTTAACGGTTAGTGATGGTCATTCAAAGCAGTCACTCACTTTTCCTGCAGGGTGAAATGCTGATTTTTCAAGTTTTGCTCTTCAACGACCTTCCTCAGATATAAAGAACCTGTTGGGGGAGGGGTTGGTCCGTCAGGAGTATTTATTTCATCCCATCCTACGGCGCTGTGTGCACATGAATGCATAATACCTGGAGTGATGATTTCCATCTTGAGGCTCCTCAGAGTCCGGAGTGCCACAGCAGAGTGAGGCGACGGCAACACCAGCAGCTTCATCAGACACTCGTACACCGTTTGGTAAAGGCTGCTATGAACCATAACACCTGCCTGGAAGGATAAATACAGAAATAAGGAGACACACAGAGAGGACATTATTCCAATAATGATACAGACCTACACTTGCCAGTGGTCCCCAGGGAAATTATTTCCGGTTTAATTTGCATCTATATCTATTTACAACTGTATTTAGCTCTCCACTATTACAGACTTCCTATCAGCAACGCCTTGGTCCCGGCCAGGATTTATTCCTGAAAGGAGAGGACTCAGACCCCGTTATCTAGTCGGGAATACGCATATTTCTCGCCCTATTTGTATGGTCATATGGATATGACAGCTCAAACCCCCCAAATATTATCCCCTACATAATATTTATACCTAAATCAGAGGGTGACCTTCAGAGAAGGCCAGACAAATTAGCCCTTTTATTTCCCTCTGGCTCTGATTATGGCCTCATTTTCTATCATGTTTACTTCAGAAGAGAAAGGGTAAACATCTTTAAAACGTCAAAACAGACTTTTGGGGGATTGCTGTTGCTAGGCAGAGAAAAGGTGGCCTTTTTTTGGTGTATAGTAAGTGATGACCGTAAAGGTGAGATGTGAGACACCTATTAGTGAGGCAGCATCGGGATCTGATGTTATGTATGGAGTTGTACGCATCAAGAGGTTTGTATGCCTTAACTTTTTCTTTCGTATAGCTAATAGGATTTTACACAAGGTATACGAAGTTATCCGGCCACTGTTGGTAATTTCCTTAGATCCTTGACCGACAACATCTCACCCCGTTGCTAAGATTTAGCTTATTATTGTAAGACAACGTGTCACCGGCTGGAAAAAAACATCCTTGAAATAACCAGAGAATGCGTCAAATTGATCCGTAGTCCAGTTTGTATTTTTTCTTCCTGATGTGACCAGCAATACTGCGCTGTCACTTTCTGCCACTAGTTAGGCTTCGCCCACAAAATACGCAATTGCTGTTCACTTAGGATCCATAACACGATGTAAGAAGTCCTTATCTGATACCGGGCCTCAACCCGCTTTTGGGGAAACTGGTTTAATAGGTTTTTGTGTTTTTGCTGAAAGTGTCAAAAATTGCTCATGGTTGTAATGTTGAAACAATTTTTTCTTCAACATTACAAACATAAGAAAAGAGAGGAGGATTTTTTTTTTATCAATAAAGTCGAACTAAATCATAGGAAAAAGATATATTTTTTTCATATTCTGCGTTTGGAGAAATAAGTTGAATTATGGATTAGTATAAACTGTGACAGGCAGTTCTGATGGTTTTTGATGGATTTGTCTCCAGTCCTAGCCCAACCTCTAAAAGATGTTTTCTTTTGAACATACCATTTCGGTTATCCTGCTGACAAACAAAACAATCAACAAACACATGGGAGAAAATTCAGAGTCCTTAAGGGGGAGGTAATAAAATTGTCCAGTCGTGCCCCACAGGTGTGTTTTACCTGAAGGAGGGCATAGTAGAGCGTGTGGATCAGCGGGATGACATGCTCGTCTGTCGTCCTGTGAATCTACAGAAACCAAGAAGATGACACATTAGACCCATTTCTATTCCAACCAGCCAACGTGCGAGTGTCAGGAGAAAACCTTGCTAGTCCTCTTTTGCGTCCGATGCATCTCATTGACCAACAGCTGGATCAAGGAATCAGCCCAGGATGGATTGACGTCCAACTTCTTCTGAAGACTCCACCTCGCTATTTCTGCAGAGCGGATGGATGAACGTTTGCTCGAATCCTTTTTTTTACGACATATTTTGAGTGAAATGTTAAATGAGCCGTTTGACATTTGGGGAGAATTCTTTGCCTTTGAGCAGAGGGACTTAAAGTTGATGGTTCCCTGGAGTCACTCAGGTGTGAGTGATATCTGCCCTACTTTCAGCTTTTCCCCCTCGTTTCCTGATTTGGAAGTTAATAATGGAAATAACAAAATGTAGCTATAGTGGCACCAGGAAATACAGCATTTCATAGGTAAAAAATCTTCTATTTTCAGGCCATCAACCAAAAAGACTGTTATTAGTTGATTGAAGCCGTTTCACCTCCATGCAGCCTGAAGGGGAATATTGTGGAGAGGGAGGATGTTGAATTTAAAGGTCCAGTGTATAAAATAACCCTAACCCAAACCCCCTCTCTCCCCCGGGACATAACACTCCAGAACCAGCCGGCTGGACCTTTAATGTTGACATACCAGGTATGCTCAGAACCTAACCAAAACTGACATCAAAGGCGGGAAACATTCCGATCCGGCTTACAGAACAGGCTTTGGGTGAAATGAGTCCACAGCACAGGTTGTTGAAACAGGTTATTAAAACCCTGCTGACGACGGTCCAGTCTGAAGAACTTCCCTGTTAGATAAGAGCTCCGTTCTGAAAACATCCATGTAGCACACAGTTCAAATGATAGTCCCAACCGCTGACAAGGGTAGAAAGCCGAAGACGTTTTGGACCCGATGTCTCAAATGTCTCCCTTTCGCCCATGAAACTCCAAAACCATCCTGAGGAGAAGCTGAGAGGGAACCGTCTTCACCTTTATGCACAGGCCACACAACCAATGCCCATGACAGGACCCCCACCGCAGCTCCTCTGGCCTCACCTGCTCAGGTATAGTTGACCCTCTTTTGGTCCTAATGCTAATGCTAATGCTAACGCTCCATCCCCCCCAACAGCAGGAAAGATGGAACCGCAGAGGAAACGTTTCTGCTGCAAATACCATCCAATGAACTGATGGTCAGAACCAATCTTCTCTGGGCCACATTAAGAAGTGTATTAGTTACTAAAATCATTATTTCTTATATATATATACATACATTTATTTATTTACTAACATGATTACTATTTTTAAATATATCTTTTCCCATTCATATTGCATTTGGACGTCATCAGTTCGTGGGGCATGACATCGGTCAGAGGATGATAAAGAACATTCTTCACTATATTTCCATTAATGAAATTCACACTAATAAACATTTATGGATTTGGCATAGTCTAGAAATAAACAACTTAACACAGATCTGGCCATTTGGAGACATTTAAATACACAAATGTTGAGCATGAATTGTTTTTTAATCTCCTTTAATCTACCTTTCTGTGAATCACTCTGGTGGCTCTTCATCGCCCTGAGAAGAGCCTGGACCATGACCTTCAGGCTGGACTCCACTGACGGAGATCCTTCAGCTAAGAATGGAGATCATGGATGATGATACCACAAGGATCGCACCACTGTTTACATTTAACCCAGACAAAAACATTCAACTGGTAAACAGACTCTCTGAATGGGAAATAGAAAAGGCTTACCTGTAGGAGCCTCCATGTCTTCTGCTCTTCAGATAAAGCGCGTGAAACGACAACTGAAGGCTCATTGAAATGAAAGTAAGTCGGGCAGGGTGGCGTGCAGTTGTCTGCTGTGTGGGTGCGTCATAAGAGGAAATACAGGAAAGGCAGTCGCTTCTAACACAGGGTTCGAGAACGAACAGACGTGACTGGGTGAACAGGATGGAACGTAGCTCTAAAATCGACAAAGGACAAAACTGGAAAATAAATAGCTTTATTACAGATTTGAACGTTTTTCTGCTCAAGTTTTATGCAGATGATAACAATCGCAGAGAAACATCAGCTTAAGATGCAAAACCCACCAAACGGGAAGGAATGATGCACATTCTTACAGAGTGAAGTGTTCCAGCCAGAGATCGAGCTGGAAAGTCTTCTTTTAACCCTTTGTTCTTCAGTCTTCTCTTAACCCTTTGTTCTTCAGTCTTCTCTTAACCCTTTGTTCTTCAGTCTTCTCTTAACCCTTTGTTCTTCAGTCTTCTTTTAACCCTTTGTTCTTCAGTCTTCTCTTAACCCTTTGTTCTTCAGTCTTCTCTTAACCCTTTCTTCTTCAGTCTTCTCTTAACCCTTTCTTCTTCAGTCTTCTCTTAACCCTTTGTTCTTCAGTCTTCTCTTAACCCTTTGTTCTTCAGTCTTCTCTTAACCCTTTGTTCTTCAGTCTTCTCTTAACCCTTTGTTCTTCAGTCTTCTCTTAACCCTTTGTTCTTCAGTCTTCTCTTAACCCTTTGTTCTTCAGTCTTCTCTTAACCCTTTGTTCTTCAGTCTTCTCTTAACCCTTTGTTCTTCAGTCTTCTTTTAACCCTTTGTTCTTCAGTCTTCTCTTAACCCTTTGTTCTTCAGTCTTCTTTTAACCCTTTGTTCTTCAGTCTTCTCTTAACCCTTTGTTCTTCAGTCTTCTCTTAACCCTTTGTTCTTCAGTCTTCTTTTAACCCTTTGTTGTTCAGTCTTCTCTTAACCCTTTGTTCTTCAGTCTTCTCTTAACCCTTTGTTCTTCAGTATTCTTCTAACCCTTTGTTCTTCAGTCTTCTCTTAACCCTTTGTTCTTCAGTCGTCTTTTAACCCTTTGTTCTTCAGTCTTCTTTTAACCCTTTGTTCTTCAGTCTTCTCTTAACCCTTTGTTCTTCAGTCGTCTTTTAACCATTTGTTCTTCAGTCTTCTCTTAACCCTTTGTTCTTCAGTCTTCTCTTAACCCTTTCTTCTTCAGTCTTCTTTTAACCCTTTGTTCTTCAGTCTTCTTTTAACCCTTTGTTCTTCAGTCTTCTCTTAACCCTTTGTTCTTCAGTCTTCTCTTAACCCTTTGTTCTTCAGTCTTCTTTTAACCCTTTGTTCTTCAGTTTTCTTTTAACCCTTTGTTCTTCAGTCTTCTTTTAACCCTTTGTTCTTCAGTCGTCTTTTAACCCTTTGTTCTTCAGTCGTCTTTTAACCCTTTCTTCTTCAGTCTTCTTTTAACCCTTTGTTCTTCAGTCTTCTCTTAACCCTTTGTTCTTCAGTCGTCTTTAAACCCTTTGTTGTTCAGTCTTCTTTTAACCCTTTGTTCTTCAGTCTTCTTTTAACCCTTTGTTCTTCAGTCTTCTCTTAACCCTTTGTTCTTCAGTCTTCTTTTAACCCTTTGTTCTTCAGTCTTCTTTTAACCCTTTGTTCTTCAGTCTTCTTTTAACCCTTTGTTCTTCAGTCGTCTTTTAACCCTTTCTTCTTCAGTCGTCTTTTAACCCTTTCTTCTTCAGTCTTCTTTTAACCCTTTGTTCTTCAGTCTTCTCTTAACCCTTTGTTCTTCAGTCGTCTTTAAACCCTTTGTTGTTCAGTCTCCTTTAACCCTTTGTTCTTCAGTCTTCTTTTAACCCTTTGTTCTTCAGTCTTCTCTTAACCCTTTGTTCTTCAGTCTTCTCTTAACCCTTTGTTCTTCAGTCTTCTTTTAACCCTTTGTTCTTCAGTCTTCTCTTAACCCTTTGTTCTTCAGTCTTCTTTTAACCCTTTGTTCTTCAGTCTTCTTTTAACCCTTTGTTCTTCAGTCTTCTCTTAACCCTTTGTTCTTCAGTCTTCTTTTAACCCTTTGTTCTTCAGTCTTCTTTTAACCCTTTGTTCTTCAGTCTTCTTTTAACCCTTTGTTCTTCAGTCTACTCTTAACCCTTGGTTCTTCAGTCTTCTTTTAACCCTTTGTTCTTCAGTCTTCTTTTAACCCTTTGTTCTTCAGTCTTCTTTTAACCCTTTGTTCTTCAGTCTTCTTTTAACCCTTTGTTCTTCAGTATTCTTTTAACCCTTTGTTCTTCAGTCTTCTTTTAACCCTTTGTTCTTCAGTCTTCTTTTAACCCTTTGTTGTTCAGTATTCTTTTAACCCTTTGTTCTTCAGTCTTCTTTTAACCCTTTGTTCTCAGTCTTCTCTTAACCCTTTGTTCGTCAGTCTTCTTTTAACCCTTTGTTCTTCAGTCTTCTCTTAACCCTTTGTTCTTCAGTCTTCTTTTAACCCTTTGTTCTCAGTCTTCTTTTAACCCTTTGTTCTTCAGTATTCTTCTAACCCTTTGTTCTTCAGTCTTCTTTTAACCCTTTGTTCTTCAGTATTCTTCTAACCCTTTGTTCTTCAGTCTTCTTTTAACCCTTTGTTCTTCAGTATTCTTCTAACCCTTTGTTCTTCAGTCTTCTTTTAACCCTTTGTTCTTCAGTCTTCTTTTAACCCTTTGTTCTTCAGTATTCTTCTAACCCTGCTCAACCATTTGGTCTTTTTTTTTTTTTTTACTGTATGATGTGAATGAACCTGTTTATAATGTGAACCAGGGGCAGCATGTGTTTGCTCAACAGTAAGGGTCCAAGGAAGGAGCCCTGTAGGACACCACAGGTCAAAGGGGACTATAGAGAAAGTCCTATTTGATAAAGACTATTTTTTTCTTTTGACATTTTAAAGTGTGGGAGGACTTAATAAACAGGATTATTGCTGATTGTTGATAAATCAAAAACAGGTCTAATAAGACAAACTTTTCCAAAAGGTTGAGCTAATCTACATAAAATGTACTATTTTCAATCAAAAAACTAATTTCCTCGTGAAAAAAACAAACATTTTTTTACCATTTGAAAACATTTAATCGTAATAATTTGTCATTTTATGTTAACTTTAGAGTGTGTGAGATATCAACTTGATAAACCCACCCCAAAGAAACACCTTTCCATAGTTCCATGTTTTTTTTAGTGAGGACATTAAAGGATTTAACAAACACACCTTGACATGAATTACAAGACAAACCTGAAATGAATGTCAGTCAACATTATCATCCATAATACTGTGGAGGTTTCCTAAACCCCTTTGCCGTCATCGTTATTCTTCATCCCTGCTGCGTTTACATGTCATGCAACATTTGTACGTGACTTGTGTGGGTTTGCTCGGTGAAGTAAAAGCTGTGTCTGGGATATGGAGAAGAGAAAGAGGTGATGGGAAGGCAGAGCAACGAGCAGTAGGATGGGTGCAGAGGCTGGACCTGGCCAGCTAAGGGCTTGTAGGACTTCCAGTCAGAAGTGCTTCCTGGTTTACAGCACAGAGACACGTCACACCTGCAGGTAGAGGAGACACAGCATCACTCCCTGTGGGACAGGATGTGACATCAAAGTACAGTCTCCCCCTCCACCCTTCTGTTTGTGTTGGTGATAAGGGCGAGGCTAGCCTGTCACTCTCCGCCCACCTGAACCTGCCCGCTATACCTGTGATCAATCTTATTACATAGCAAAACCGAAGCCTGCTGCTTATGCAGACCAATCTTCGTCAGATCTTTGTTTACTCTAGTGACACTCGTTACCTCACTGGCATTTATGTTTTAGCGTTTGCTGGTTCTTCAGTCCCTCCTGTGTGTTGTCATGATAATAATAATAATAATAATAATAATACATTTAATTTATAATGCACTTTACATTTGGATCAAATCTCAAAGTGCTACAAGGCAAAAGCAGATAAAAGCATCAATAAAAAATAAATAAATAAATAATAATAATAACTATACAAAAACGTGACCAAAAGCATTAATGTTAATTACAGTTATAGGTTCTGCTAAAAAGGAAAGTTTTAAGTCCTTTTTTAAATGTGTCAGTCGTCTGTGGAGCCCTGAGATGGTCAGGGAGGGCATTCCACAGACGAGGGGCAGCAGAACAGAAAGCCCGATCACCCATGGTGCTGAGCTTAGTCCAGGGGAAGGAGGAGGCGGTATGAGTGGGTAGAACGGAGGGATCGTGTCGAGGTCAGTGGGGTGAGTAGTTCTTTCAGGTAGGGGGGGGCGTTACCATGGTTACACTGGTGAGTGAGGAGAGAGATCTTATAATCAATCCTGGTGGAGATGTGAAGACGATGAAGTGATGAAGAACAGGGGTGATGTGTTCGTGTTTACGAACTCTCATCAGGATCCTTCAGATGTTTTGAACATACTGAAGTCTTTGAAGACTTTTATCAGGGATCCCGATGAGGAGTGATGAAGGTCGTTACAGTAATCCAGTCTGGAGGAGACGAACGTGTGAACCAGCTTTTCAGCATCACTCAAGGTGAGTGAAGAACGGAGTTTGGAAATATTTCTGAGATGGTGAAAGGAGATCTTGCAGATGTGTTTGATGTGGGATTCAAAAGTGAGTTGAGGGTCAAATCTTACACCGAGGTCGGTGACTGATGAAGACTGATGAAGACTGATGAAGACTGATGAAGACTGATGAAGAGAGGGGATGTCATGACCAGAGAAGGTAATGCTGGTTCTGGAAGAAGACTGGGTCAGATGTGGGGCGAGTATTCCCCGGGTTGAGAGAGTGATGGTTGGAGCAGACTTCAGTGGTCATGTTGGAGTAGAGACCAGGAGAGATGAAGAGGTGATGGGCAGGTGGGTTGGTAAGGACAGGAACATGGAAGGACAGGTGGTGATAGATTTTGTGAAAATAATGGAATCGGCTGCGGTGAACACGTTTTTCAAGAAAGGGGAGGAGCAGAGGGTGACAAAGAGCGAATGAGAGGAGAATGTAGGGGGACTCTGCTGGTGAAAAAGAGGAAAGTAGCAAAGTAAAAGCAGAAGTTCAAACGCTGGAAGGTGAGAAAGTTTCATGGGAACTTCTACCCCAAGTCTAATCTACAAATATTGTTCATATTTTACTCACTGGGGGGAGGATTTGTTTATGAAAACCACTATTTTATGGACAGAAGTCTAGAAGTATATCCATGGATCATTTTTAAATCTTAAACCCACATGGACCTTAGTGTCAGCAGGAACCGGAAAGATCCGTCGTACATTTATGACACTAGGAGGTTGCTTTATCTCCACACTTCTTTGGGCCATTATTTGTCAACCATTGGTCCAATTCAGTCCAAATTGAATGCATATGAATCGACTCGAGGATATCTAGCTCATATATGTACCATCTGAGGGCTCCACAGACGACTGACACATTTAAAAAAGGACTTAAAACTTTTACCTTTTTAGCAGAACCTATAACTTTTATCGGTCAGGTTTTTATATAGTTATTATTTTATTTTTTATTGATGCTATTATCTGCTTTTACGTTGTAGCACTTTGAGATTTGATCCAAATGAAAAGTGCATTATAAATGAAATGTATTATTGTTTATCATATGTCATATTTGACCCTAGTAACTCCTATTCTACTCACAGGATGAGCTCTTTACACCAAAAATACTGTTTTTCGGACACAACTTCCGGACTGTTGGTCCAATTTAGTCCAACTTTGGTGCCTGTGAGTCGATCTGTCTCGTATATATCATATATTAACGCAGGCAGAGGGCGGAGTTTCAGGTAAGGTGTGCTGCTCCAGCACCTGATCCATGTGACGACATGATGGTCGGAGATCACGCCGGGTTGTACCTGGTGACGCTTTGGATGAACTGCTTCTCATCTTGATCCAGACACACTGAGAAAGTCATGCCTTCTTCTCCACTCTTCACCTGCACCTTATCCACCTTCACCTCTGACACAGAGAAGTGCTGCCAAAGTGCGTGAGGGAGAGAGACGGAGGTGAGGAGGAGTGTTTCCAAACACAGGGTGTGTGTGGGGTTATTTTTAGCGTTACCTGGTTGTAGCCTTTTTTAGACTTGGAGCTCTGTCTCTTCAGGACTTCTGAAATCGTCAGCCGTAGACTTTCTATTCTTGAATCTGGACAGAATAGATTTTGCTGAGGAATGGTTTGGCAAAAACCCACATTGAAGTTCCACAGCGGTCACATGACATGTAAGAGACCGGATGTCACACACCTAGCTGCTCAGGTGTCCTGCAGGCTTTCTGAAGATTTATCGACGTGCAAAACACGTCTGCTTGAATCCACTGACTCCTCCCACTGACTGCCACCTGTAATCAGGTGTGGACACGATTTCAGCTTCAGACTTTAACATTCACCCTGGTTTTACTGCTTGAGCTGATGAGGATCTTTGGGCGTCAAAGAAGGAGCCTCACCTTGTTGTAGGCAACATTTAGAGTTAAAGGGACAGCCTCCCGTTCTTCATCAATTCCAAACCGTTTGCTAGCCGCGCCTACAACCAAGATTCCCACATTATTGACTGTATGTGTTTCTGAGTTGTTCTCTGGGGTTTTTAGCCGTCTGTCAGAGTCATGTGACTCACCCATGGCCTTTACAGCTCTGGTTCCCGCGGTGTGACCAAGCTCCAGAGAGTGAATAAACACTTCCCTTCTCCGCTCTCCTCCAGCCAGGGTCAGCTGTGGAGCAAAGTATGAAATGGTGTTATTATTCCACACTGGTGTTAACCGGAGTCAGAAACCAGCGCAGTGTCTACGTGGATGTGCATCACTGAGACTGGGACTCATTATGTCAAAGTGAAGTCAGGGCGCAGGTTAGAAGTTGGGCAAGCAGTGACTAGAGGTTAAATGATTGAAATTATGAAGTCTTCAGGGAATTAATCAAATCAACATAGTGTCCCCAAAAGTGATAAAAGACGTGTTTGTGTGTGTGTGTGTGTGTGTGTGTGTGTGTGTGTGTGTGTGTGTGTGTCACCTCAGCCTGGTAGAGCTGCACCAGAACAGGCTGATCTGCATGTCTGCAGTAATAAAGCACCAAGTCAGCAAACAGAGGGAGTCTGTCCCCGCCGCCATCGTCCTCACCTTCCTTACAGGAAGTCTGCTGCACACAACACAAAAGTCCCATGAATTACATACTATGTGGAATCCAATGGCGTTAAAAGTATCTTCGTCAAATAATATCTTTACATTTCGGAACGGCACATATTTTTGCTATTGGAATTATTGTAATGCAGACCCTTAACGGACCCCCGAAGAAGTCCCCCGAGAATTGTTGTTTGATCTTGTGCACACAAGAAGCTTGTTTCCATTTGCTGCTTAGTGAATTGAAAGTGCTCTTATTTTGAAGGATGACAGCGGAAGTCGTGTTTGTCGGCATTGTGTATGTGTTCTGACTTGATGAAATTAACGTAGGCTCCGTCCTCCAAGTGAGTTTCTTAAACCAACTGTATGGCATTTGGAAGGGAAAATAAAACTTTATGAACCCTTAACAGTGGAGAAAGTCAAAAATCTAACAGGGAAAACTCTTCAGGGCCTCCGCATGACTGCGTCTACCAGACAGGGGAAAAACATTTTTTTTCTGGACAGGTTCAAGCTTACAGTAGGAAGCAGAATGAATCCACAGTGATCTACACTCATTTGTGACGTAACATCTTTAAATGTGCCTCCTGAAATCACATCTTCCCTCTCCCGGGGTTTTCATGTAGTCCCTCAGAAGACATTTCTTTTCCGTGCTGAGGACAGATATTTTCTATGATTCCATTAGTGCTGAACTTTGAAACAGAAAAAAAACCTTTTTGTCACTAGAGTTGAACTGGGGGGCTAGCAGACGTTCTCATGTCAGCTACTCGGACGTATGAGGTTAGCGTTTAAGAAGCAGAGAGAGACAACACCTGAGAGAGGACATCAGAGGACAGGCTGAGAAGACTGAGGACGTTCCTCTCGTACCAGGGGTCTATCACACCCAACATCTGGGCTATATCTGTCGTACTGTCCTCCGGCTTACTGCAACGGGGGTCCTGTCAGAACAAAGATGGGAGGAAAAGGTTTCAGCACCAACCAGCAGCAGACAGATAAGATTCCATGCATCATAATGTTCTCATTAGAAGATAATCCCTCTTCAGTGTCTGTAATGTTTTCTAAGGAGACACCATTTTCAAACTGCCTACACAGTTAATATGAATTGATGTTTTTATGGGGGAGCGTTTATTAAGACAGACTCATACAAGTAATAAAGAATATTGAATTGAGTTGAATCCTCTCGGCGCTGCTGTGTTGTTTTTTCTTGTTCTAAATAATAAAATAATAAGTAGGATCCTCCATTTGTCAAAACACAGCAACAACATGAAAGGCAAACTCTCTCCCCAGGTACCAGCATGGTAGCCTCCATACCTAACATCATTCCCGCTCTATGGAGATACAGAGGACTTTTTCTAAACAAACACTAAATAATCATTTTACTTTCAGCTGAAATTACATATAAAATACTTAGTTAAGATTATTATCTGCATGTTATTCAAAGAGATACCCCTAAATGCCCCTTTCAGTTTACACACTGTGCCTTTAACTGCACTAAAGAGTCTTTTCCAAAGAAAAATAGAAAAATGTTGAAATGTTTGTAGATCCAAACAGATTTAAAAAGATGTTTTATTATCTAGTATGAACTTCCATCAAAGAAGTCTCCAACCAAAGCATCAAAAATACAGACAGGAAACCGCTGAGGTTTCATCCTGACAGTATTCTGAAGAGGTGCAAACTATTAGGTTTTGACAACTTCTTCAAGTACTTTATAACCTCACACTTACTTTTAAATGTCTCCACCACTTAGCTCCGCCCATTTCTAATACATTCAGAACGACACTGTCAATGAGAGTCCCTGTGAGTGCAGAGGTGTGCATCAGAAGTCTGGGTGAGGTGATGTGTGACGTTGCTGTATGTTCTCACCCCACAGCCAGAAGCTTTGGTTGGACTTTGTAACAGCTCTCCAGTCAGAGTAGGACTTCGTCCTGGAACTCCACTTCTTCTCCTCTTAGTGGGAACAAAGTACAGCTGCAGTTTAAATGCTTTGGTGAGTTGTGGACATTTACTCTCTTTCTGCTGCAGGTCGCAGTAAGCCCTGGCCAGCCTGCCCACCTCCCTGTCTCCTCCAAACACCACCACCCTGACCAGGGAGGGAGCCCCCGTTGCGTCACCTTCATCACTGCTCAGGATGGGCTTCCTGCGGACGCACATGTGCTTCTTCGGAGGACGAGGAGGCTCCGGGGCGGCACTGGACGCGTCCAGAGATTGAACTTGTCGACAAAGGGAACTTGAGTGTTTGTTCTGCGACCCAGTTCTTTGAGAGTCTTTGGATAAATCCACGCGTGACTCCATGCTGTGGGCACGGCGGCAGATGTTCGGGCTGTGTGGAGTCTTGAAAAGCAAGTAGAAGCGCTCCACACCTAAGAGGGACCTGGACTTCTTTTTGGGTTTCTTTCTTGGCTTTGGTTGGCTATCCTCGGCGTCCTCAGGCATCGTGTCCTCACTGAAGTCACTCTCCACACCTGATGAGCCCGACGGCGTGGAGACCACAGACCAGCTGGAGGACAGGGAGTATCCGGAGTCCCTGGAAGAAGAGGAGGCAACCGAGATGCGGTGGCTTTGAAGATCGCAGTCCACTTTGTCTCCCTCGTCTTCATCTTCCTCATCCACACTGGTGTCATTATTATCATCCTCATCCATCTCTGTCTTCAGGAAGCAGTCAGCAGGTGAGTCCAGGTCGGACTCACTGGCAAGAATGTGATGCAGAAAATCTGCATGGATGTAAGGACAGAAGAGTTGAGGAGAGTTCATCTACTGGAAATCATTTCAGGATGGATGACTGCAAACTGAGCTCTTTACCAAAGCTGTCATCTTTCCAGGGGCATGTGTGACATCTGGGGAAAGGCAGCATGAACATCTCAGGAGCCCCTAATGTGAGGAAAACACAACAAAGAAAGAAGAACAAAGTTTCTCTTTGTACAACAGTCTGGATAAAAAGAAGACTGAGAGGGAGGAGTCGCCAGAAGTGTGGAGGTGAGAGTAGGAACTTTAAATGTTGGCACCGCGACAAAAAAAGGTTGAGATCTAACTGATATTAGGGAAGGTAGATGTACTGTGTGTCCAAGAGTCCAAGTGGAAAGGCAGCAAGGCTAGAAGCATCGGGGGACGACACAACCCGCTCTATTGTGGTGTGGATGGGAGGAGAAATGGGTTGGACCTGACCCTGAAGGAGGAGAATATGAAGAGATTTTTGAAGGTGAAGAGTGTCAGACAGAGTGATGAGTATGAAGATAGAAATTGAAGGTGTGATGACTAACATTGTCAGCGCTTATGCCCCAAAAAGTTCTTTTTGAGTTGGAAGAGAAAGAGAATCTCTGCAGTGAGCTGGATGAAGTGATGGATAGTGTCCGTGGGGTGAGAGAGTGTTGGTTGGGGCAGACTTCAATGGTCATGGTGGAGGAGAGAACCGAGAAGATGAGGAGGTGATGGGCAGGTGTGGACAGATGCTGGTAGAATATATGAAAGGATGGAAATGGCAAATGTGATAAAGGAGTCAGGTAGGAAGATGCTTGGTGAGAGGGAAAGACTATTCCCTAAGACCGAGACCAAGATTAGGTTAGGAGACTTGGTGGTGGAATGAGGAGGTTCAGGAGAGCAAACGTGGGAAAAGGTTAGCAAAGAAGAAGCAGGAAGGCAGGATTGATGAAGAAAGTAGGCGAGGAGCCTGTGAGGAGTTCTTTGAGAGATTTGAGTCTAAGGAAGGAGAGAAGGACTTGTACTGATTGGCGATGCAGAGAGATTGAGATGGGAAGGATGTGCAGCAGGCTGATTAAGGATAGAAATGTTAATGTTCTAAAAACAAATGAGGAGAGTGTGAAAGCAAGATAGGAGGAGTACTTTGAAGAACTAATGAAGAAGAAAATGACCCTTCCGACCTTCTGGAAGATGTTGCAATAACCAATCAGGAAGTTCAAAGGATTAGTAAGGATGAAGGGGAGGATGAACGGAAAGTCGGTTCTGACGGTGCTGATGACAAAAAGGTGGAGGTACGTGGGTGTCTAGGAGAGATGGCAGTGGGGTATTTAACTAGATAGTTCAACAAGATCTCGGGGAGTAAGAGGATGTCTGGGGAATGGAGGAAGAGAGTACTGGTGGGGATATTCAAGAACAAGGCTGATGTTCAGAGCTGCAGTACCTACAGACGTAAAATATGATGATCCACACGAGGAAGATCTGGGAAAGAGTCATGGGAGCTAGGTGAAGAGAAGAGGTGACTTTCCGTTAGCAGCAGGATGGTTTCATGCTAAGAAAGAGCTCTACAGATAAGATGTTTGACCTGAGAGTGATGATGAAGAAGTACAGAGAAGGTCAGGAGGAGCTGATGG
Organism: Lophius americanus; assembly: GCA_037951165.1. Classification (NCBI taxonomy): domain Eukaryota; kingdom Metazoa; phylum Chordata; class Actinopteri; order Lophiiformes; family Lophiidae; genus Lophius; species Lophius americanus. Next base: position 223,140 of record JBBDHG010000330.1, read on the forward strand.
AGAAGTACAGAGAAGGTCAGGAGGAGCTGATGGAGAAGTACAGAGAAGGTCAGGAGGAGCTGATGGAGAAGTACAGAGAAGGTCAGGAGGAGCTGATGAAGAAGTACAGAGAAGGATAGAAGGAGTAGATGAAGAAGTACAGAGAAGGATAGAAGGAGTAGATGAAGAAGTACAGAGAAGGTCAGGAGGAGTAGATGAAGAAGTACAGAGAAGGATAGAAGGAGTAGATGGAGAAGTACAGAGAAGGTCAGAAGGAGCTGATGGAGAAGTACAGAGAAGGATAGAAGGAGTAAATGAAGAAGTACAGAGAAGGATAGAAGGAGTAAATGAAGAAGTACAGAGAAGGATAGAAGGAGTAAATGAAGAAGTACAGAGAAGGTCAGGAGTAGCTGATGGAGAAGTACAGAGATGGTCAGGAGGAGCTGATGGAGAAGTACAGAGATGGTCAGGAGGAGCTGATGGAGAAGTACAGAGAAGGTCAGGAGGAGTAGATGGAGGAGTGCAGAGAAGGTCAGGAGGAGTTGATGAAGAAGTACAGAGAAGGATAGAAGGAGTAGATGAAGAAGTACAGAGAAGGTCAGGAGGAGCTGATGGAGAAGTACAGAGAAGGATAGAAGGAGTAGATGGAGAAGTACAGAGAAGGTCAGAAGGAACTGATGGAGAAGTACAGAGAAGGTCAGGAGGAGCTGATGGAGAAGAACAGAGAAGGATAGAAGGAGTAAATGAAGAAGTACAGAGAAGGTCAGGAGTAGCTGATGGAGAAGTACAGAGAAGGTCAGGAGGAGCTGATGGAGAAGTACAGAGAAGGTCAGGAGGAGTTGATGGAGAAGTACAGACAAGGTCAGGAGGAGGAGATGAAGAAGTACAGAGAAGGTCAGAAGGAGTTGATGGAGAAGTACAGAGAAGGTCAGGAGGAGTAGATGAAGAACTACAGAGAAGGATAGAAGGAGTAGATGAAGTACAGAGAAGGTCAGGAGGAGTTGATGGAGAAGTACAGACAAGGTCAGGAGGAGGAGATGAAGAAGTACAGAGAAGGTCAGAAGGAGTTGATGGAGAAGTACAGAGAAGGTCAGGAGGAGTAGATGAAGAAGTACAGAGAAGGATAGAAGGAGTAGATGAAGAAGTACAGAGAAGGTCAGGAGGAGCTGATGGAGAAGTACAGAGAAGGATAGAAGGAGGAGATGAAGTACAGAGAAGGTCAGGAGGAGTTGATGGAGAAGTACAGAGAAGGTCAGGAGGAGGAGATGAAGAAGTACAGAGAAGGTCAGGAGGAGCTGATGGAGAAGTACAGAGAAGGTCAGGAGGAGCTGATGGAGAAGTACAGAGAAGGTCAGGAGGAGTTGATGGAGAAGTACAGAGAAGGTCAGGAGGAGCTGATGGAGGAGGACAGAGAAGGTCAGGAGGAGCTGATGGAGGAGGACAGAGAAGGTCAGGAGGAGCTGATGGAGGAGGACAGAGAAGGTCAGGAGGAGCTGATGGAGGAGGACAGAGAAGGTCAGGAGGAGCTGATGGAGGAGGACAGAGAAGGTCAGAAGGAGCTGATGGAGGAGGACAGAGAAGGTCAGGAGGAGGTGTGTCTTTGTGGATTTAGAGGAAGCGTAGGACAGAATGGCGAGGGAGGAATTGTGGTTTTACATGAGGAAGTCTGGAGTGACATAGAAATATTTTAGAGTGATACAGGATACGTAATAGAGTAGTATGACAAAGGTGAGGTGTGCAGGAGGAGTGACAGATGGCTTCAAGGTGGAGGTGGGACTGCACCAAAGATGGGCTCTGAGCCCCGACTTCTTTGCTATGATGATGGACAGGGTGACAGAGGAGGTCAGCAGGAGTCTCCATGGACTATGATGTAGGTGGAGGACATTGTGATATGTAGTGAGAGCAGGGAGCAGGTGGAGGAAAACCTGGAGAGGTGGAGGTATGTGCTGGAGAGAAGAGGAATGAAGGTCAGTATCAGCAAGACAGAATACATGTGTGTGAATGGAAGGGTAGCAGAGTAGATAGTGGATCTACTGGTAGAAGGATGCTGGAGATGGAGCCGCCAGGCAGGGAACAGACCAAAGTAGAAGTCTGGTTATGGAATGTACTTTATGTAACGCCACAGGTGGACCAAGGAGGTTCTGATGAATGTCCAGCCACTCTAGACCCATTATGAGTGGCTCTGGACCTCTTTCTTTGACCTTCTCAGATAAGTGTGTCTTTCTCAACCAAATCTTTTACATACACTGCCTTTAGGTGAATGTTCTGTGTCTCACCGGTGTGTGTGCAGCCATCAGCAGCAGAACCGAGACCCTCCCTCAGCCTCTCCGTGCAGAGCTGGAGACCCTGTCTGGCTGTGCTGAGATCTGCGGTAGATGCTGCCGTCTCCATGTTGACCATCACGGCCTCCATGAGCTGCTCCAGCTCCTCAGAAGGCTTCTCCTGGCGAGTGGATGGGAATGGTTTGGGTTTTTTTTGCATTGTTGGGGGAATTGTGCCTCTGAATGATTTAGACATGTGACTTTTAGTCACCTGCAGGGTGGCATGGAGGGCCTGAAGGTCCTGTTCGGAACCCAAACCAGCCTGGAAGCTGTGCAGGATGAGGAGGATCATGACGTCTCTGGTGGAGCGCTGGTTGCTGTTTAGCTGCTTGGAGACATTGACCACCTCAGGAGGGACCTCCTCATCCGGGCTCACCAACAACACCGTACTGAAACAACATCAAACCTTTGTTTTATCACCACACGACATCATGACGCACACAAACAAAAGAAACAAAAACATTCATGGCATTTAACTGCACCTTTAATCGCAGGAATGTAAATAGTTTGAGGGGGCTTACGTGGTTCTAGAGCAGTGGGCCACAGGGGAAACGTTCTGCTCTGTCCTCACAAGCCGCTGGAAGGAAATTCCTGAAATAAAACCTGAGAGTGAGGACACTCCTAAAATGTCACACTGATGTGGGAAGGGTAGATTTAGATGAATCACTTCTTAGATGTAGAAAAACTCTATAAATTAAATGTAGTATTATTATTATTATTATTATTATTATTATTATTTCACACGTAGTGCAGTAATTTCATCTGCAGTGAAATAAGTGCCAAAAGAAAAACCTGTGAATTATTTAGAATAAACAAATCTTAAAGTCTTTGAATTATATGCTGGAGGATTTATATTCTGCTGCTATCAAACAAATATGTTGGTAAAAATATGAAGGTTTGAAATGAATCGAATAACACGTACTTGTACTTCTGAAGTCAAGTACTTCAGAAGTACAAGTACACTTCCTACTACATTTACTCCGTCTCACCTCCGTGTATGGAGAGTTTTAAGTGCCCAAAGTAGATTTAAATGAACATTAATGAAATATATTATATGACGAGCACTCAATAAATATTCATATAATGTGTCAAAGTGTGTTCCTTTGAGGGTGGAGCTGGAGGCTCAGTGGGCTGAACAGAGACGCTGAAGTGGAAGTGGAAGAGTGTTTGAGAAATACCGCAGACATTTTTCCTAAACCTGGGGTTCTGTTATTCTAGGAGTGTGGAGCAGAGAATAGAAAAAGGTGCTGAACACATGAAGAGAATGAGAGAGGAAGAAAGAAAGTGGGTTCAGATGAAGGTTTGGGCCCTGGGCGGAGGTTTTTGCTCTTTGAGTAGTAATATATTCTAGTATTTATAAATTAGGTTCAGCATTAAATGTTAGGTTAAAGGTTTTTTGCCCTCAGAACTCTTCATATATATGAAGTGATTTTAAACACTTTATCTGGTTTACCAAAACAATTTTTTTTCATTTCTGCTATTGCACATTATTTTAAACTGAAGGTTCTGTTGGACAAACCGACACTCCTACATTCGCAGACATCTGTAAGTGACAGCAATTTAATTATGTTTAATAAAATGAAATCAAAAGTGCTTTTTTCATTCATTCTATGGTTTTCCATGACTCCTTATCCTGTTCAGGGTGGAGGGGGCTGGAGCCTATGCCAGCTGTCCTATGGCTGGATTTGTCACCACTTATTTCCTAGGTGGGAAATTTTGCTGCTACACAACGAAACGGGTTGCTCAGGTGGAGATTCAGTGCCTTAAACTCTACTGACACCAGAACAGGGCCGGACCGGACAGGACCTCTATCAGCGGATGAGGTGAGACTACTACCTGGAGCTCTGAGCTCCTGCTGGAGGATCTTCAGCAGGCGTTTACTGGCAGAGCAGCAGGGCTCAGGCCAGGCTAGGAAACGGCAGAATAAGACGTAGGCCTCCTGCAGGACCCCACAGTCCAGAGTCACATGGGGAGCCTGGAAGAAGGAAGAAGAAGGAACTAGAAGTATGCTTTCACAAGTTGAGCTAGTGTGAGCACGTTCCTCTGCGGTGACTAAAGAGCGTCGACTCACCGTCAGAAGTGCAGAAGAAAAGAGGAGGGTGAGCGGCACCACCAGCTCGTACCGGCTCTGCTCCAGAACCTGTCAAAGATGATTTGATTGAAAGATGCTGTCATTCGCCGCTCCGGCACTGACCTCTCCGGATTATCCTGCCGCTGTCTGCAGCTCTTCACCTCTTTTGTTTTCCTCAGTACTTTCTGCAGGAGGATGAGGATGTTGTGGCAATCTCTTCTCACAAGTTCCTCCAGACACCAGCGGTTGATACACAGGCCAGCTATTCAGAAAAAACACACACTTCCTTTCAACGCTCACTTCTCCTTTTTGGTTCCATTCTGCCGAGGAGCAGCAGATGGACCACGTTAACATCCGATGCTCGCTGAATGACTATGGTATCGCCATACTATCAAAGTTATGAATCGACTTATAGCAGTAATGATTTCCTAACTGATCTGGAAACACGAGACTCTTCAGGGAGTCATTCATTCAAAAGTCGGGGATATTAGGGAGTCGTCATCCGCTGCGGACCTTTCCTGCCATGCGATAACTCAAAATCTACTTCTTGGGTCATTTTTATGCCACCATAGACCTCAGTGTGAGGAAAAGCTGGATTGATTTTGGGAAAGCTCAATTGTATATTTCCAACACTAGGGGGAGCTTCATCTCCTAAAGTTTTTGGGCCATAATTTCTCCCCCATTGATCCAATTTGGTCCACATTTGGTGCCTATGAACCAACTGGAGGAGGTCTATCTTTTACATATCATATTTTATCCATATTTTGATGAAATAAATCCTATTTTACCAACTTTGCTGAGACTTTTTTGAACTAAAAATACCGTGGAAATAACTTCCTGTTTAATTTGAGGGGTTCAATCAGGGTGTCATCATCAATCATAGGTCTGGTGTCCCCATGTCACATTGAGAGGGACAACATTCATCACAGTTTTCAATGTTAAGCTTAATCGTTTGGTGTTTCCATGACATTCCACCTCCATCACACATGACACCTCAGCTTCTTGTTGAAGGTAGCCCGTTCATCATGCCTCCAGGACGAGTCCCTCTGGAGTTATCAGGCACGTCTAAGAGGGAGGAGACCCGGGGGGTAGACCCAGAACCCTCCAGGGAGACTCTTAATCTCAATTGAGCTGGAGAGGGTTGCTGAGGAAAGGGATATCTGGAGATTCCTTCTTCACCCGGATAAGCGGAAGACAACGGATGGATGGAGGTGGATGGATGACATTGAACATGAACATTCCCTATATGTTCCCTGCCTGAAGAATACTTTTTGAATGTGTATACTTCTGCTATAGATGGAGGAGTCCGCTGAGTGAGTCGGGCTCATGGTGTTGGTTCTTACCGTTCCAGAAGCGTCGGTCTGGGCTGTCAAGTCCAAGGCCACAGAGGCACCGCTCCAGGACATGCTGGATCCGATCTTCTGTGCAGGAACTCCGCTCCATGTTCTGCAACCAAGATAAACCACCAGGAAGTAGAAAATGGCATCAGGCGGTAAAAGCCGTTGTTGTGTTCCCGTAGGCCAAAGTATCCTTCGGCTCAGTGGCTCAACTTCCTTACTGCTCCTGTCAACATGTAAGGTCTATTTCTGTTCCCTTCAAGATCACATCTAGCACAATCCAGAGAAGACGGTTGAGCAGCGACGCCTTCACATGACCGAGGAATAAAAGCCACTACTTCCTCAGACAAGGCAGTGAGTCACAGCCTGCGTGAGCGCAGCTGCTCCAAAGCTGCAGCCACGACTTTTTCATTCTTAAAAATCAAGCTGCTGACAGCAGCTTTCCCGTGAGTCACATCTCGAAAGAAAAAACCCCCAACGACTTCCTACATGTACCTCAGGAGTATTATTAACCAGCGGAGACTGCGACGATAGAACGATGATTAAACCATAACGAGGAGAACAACAACTATTACTTCCTTTATGGAACCGGCGGAAATTCTCATGGAGATAAAAATCTCTTCTCCAAGAGGAGAGCTGCTAACTCTCCTCATTCAGAAAGGAACTATGAAGGAAGTCATTCTGGACCGTGGGCCCATCACAGCTAGGATGCTCATGCACGGGCCTACACTTTAAATCCCACCGGCAGCATCACGAGGGTCCAGGGGATTGAAGTTCTCCCCAAAAGCGGAGCTGCTTTCAAACGTCTAATCAAACTGCCAGCAGACGTGGATGAGAATCAACATTTCCTCACAGCTCTATTTCTGACAATCAGGATGTTGCTGGCTGCACAAGCTCCGATTGTTCCCGGCCGCGGATCATGTGTCTCCGTTACCAGCCACGAATGATCGCACGGGTGGGGGCGGGGGTCACCTGTGCCCATCATAACAGGAAAAGGGCTTCCGCTACGCATGAATGATGGATTCAAGCTGATTCTTTAACTGCCTTCCCGACAGGAAGAGATTACATCCTAACTAGTTGACACTCCGCAAAGCCTCATCCATCAACTCAGACTCCTGTTATGTGTTCATTTAATAAATAATAATAATAATACGTTTGAAACAAACTACAGCCTGAATGTTATTTTACACTTCAGTGCCTCAAAGTTTACATCATTAAAACAGCATTTATTATGAGTGACGGGATTTTTATAGTGGTTAAAACACTTGATCTGATCAAATAATGTTCAACGGCCAACTCAGACAGACAGACAGACGGAGGGACAGACGGACGGACGGACAGACAGACGGACGGACGGACGGAGGGACAGACGGACAGACAGACAGGCAGAAAGACGGACGGACAGACAGACAGATAGACGAACGGAGGGACACACAGACAGACGGACGGACGGACAGATGGAGGGACAGACGGAGGGACAGACAGACAGACAGACGGACGGACAGACAGACGTAGGGACAGACGGACAGATATATATTAGATGGATAGATAGATAGATAGATAGATAGATATTAGATAGATCGATAGATAGATAGATATAGATATATTAGATAGATAGATAGATAGATAGATAGATAGATATTAGATGGATAGATAGATAGATAGATAGATAGATAGATAGATAGATAGATAGATAGATAGATAGATAGATAGATAGATAGATAGATAGATAGATAGATAGATAGATAGATAGATAGATAGATAGATAGATAGATATTAGATAGATAGATATAGATATATTAGATAGATAGATAGATAGATAGATAGATAGATAGATAGATAGATAGATAGATAGATAGATAGATAGATAGATAGATAGATATAGATATATTAGATAGATAGATAGATAGATAGATAGATAGATAGATAGATAGATAGATAGATAGATAGATAGATAGATAGATAGATAGATAGATAGATAGATAGATATTAGATAGATAGATATAGATATATTAGATAGATAGATAGATAGATAGATAGATAGATAGATAGATAGATAGATAGATAGATAGATAGATAGATATTAGATAGATAGATATAGATATATTAGATAGATAGATAGATAGATAGATATAGATATATTAGATAGATAGATAGATAGATAGATAGATAGATAGATAGATAGATAGATAGATAGATAGATAGATAGATAGATAGATAGATAGATAGATAGATAGATAGATAGATATTAGATAGATAGATATAGATATATTAGATAGATAGATAGATAGATAGATAGATAGATAGATAGATAGATAGATAGATATTAGATAGATAGATAGATAGATATTAGATAGATAGATAGATATAGATATATTAGATAGATAGATAGATAGATAGGAGAGTTATGATCATTGACAGAACAGAACATGGAACAGTAGAGGAACAATCCTCGTCTGCAGTGAGGCGATTGCTGCTTCTATCAATTGTCTGCTGAGGAAGCAGGTGTTCAGCCATTGTATTACGTCCAGCACAAACATGCTAACACAAACCGCTGCGGTGCAAAAAATATTCCCTGCCGAGGCTTTTTATAGAATCCTGTTTTTGCTTTAATTTCACACACTAAAGTGGAAGAACAAGAAAAGCAAATGAAGGTTTCCTGATCCACAGCTCGCCCCCAGAACGTAAATGCACCTTGATGAGACTTCTGAATGAAAGGCTTTCAGCTCTTCCACAGAAGAGGAAGAGGAAATTTGAAGAGCTTGAATAACGTGTTACAGAGGTAGATCTGATGGACGCCGGCTAGCAGAGATCAGGACGGTAGAGTTATGGGATGTCCTGTGAAGATGCTCGGAGAGATGGTCATACCTGTGTGTGCGGTGAGCGTCCTCGTTCAGCCCGTCAACCACAGCTGAGGCAGACCGGAGAGGAACAACGCAGAGACCACATCCTCAGAGGTCGGCATGAATCAAACTCAGATCCTCCTGCCACAGAGACAGAGCGGTCAAACAGGAAGTGAGTGTTTCTGCTGGGTGGGACTATTCTCCTCATGTAAGAGCAGGACGGCTCTTTATCTCATTGACCTCATTTAACCCAACCATGTGTACAGACCCACAGTCTGGATCTGATGGTTCTGACTATCAGTTTATCTCTTACCTCCTGAGGAGGAAGAGTTTATCTCTTCCTCCTCAGGAGGTAAGAGTTAAGTTTTCTCCCCTGAGCGTTTGTCTGTTTGTTTTCTGTTTCTTTGTGAGAAGGATTCCAGTAAAAATACAGGACGGATTTACATTCGTAAAACGTCAACGGTCATTACATTTCGTTGACGTTACGTGTTTCACATCATTTACAATAAAATATATTGTAATATTAAGCCTTTTGGAGTTGTGACGTTCCTTTGGGGTGGGGTTGGGGTCTCAGTGGGCTGAAGAGAGACACTGAAGTGGAAGTCGCAAGGAAACACGCGGCTTAAGACTATTTGAGGGATACTCAAATACCCGCTTTCAGGCTCTAGCTTTTTTTGTCCACTTTAAATGAGCCAGCGTTCGTTTCCTCGGATAGTCAATGCTCAGCAGAGTCTGGTGCGGACCAAAGAAGCGAACCGTGGTCCTCTTGTAACAAGAAAAGCAGACGAGGCGAGCATCAACACACTGGAG
>JBBDHG010000330.1:250000-300000 GCA_037951165.1 Lophius americanus
TCTCCCTCTGCTGTCTGGTCTTCATCTTTGCCTTTCCCTTTGCTCTTGCCTCTCTCTCTTCTCTTTGATAACACAAACGAATGACGTCATCTTTCCTCTCCATTTTTACAGGAGTGCCCTACGAGATATGGTATATCATATCAAATTATTAGTCTTTGATTTAATAATAGTCATCATCATAAGAGTCACAACCCAGCGATGAAAATTAGACTAAGTCTGAGAGAAAGTGTGTCGTTTGTATTTCATCCTCCTGTATTTCAATATTAAGAAGAACATTTCCCTACAGGCGACATTTCTCTGGAACGCTTATAACAACAACAACAACAACAACATATAACGATAAAAAGATGGAAGCACACAAAATAATATACACACACACACACACACGTATATATATATAAATATATATATATATATATATATATATATATATATATATATATATACACATATAATGCAATGAATGAAAAACAATAACAGAGATAGCAACATAAACATCTATAGATCTATATATTTATTTATACATAAGGATTTATATATGTACACATATGTGCATATAGAGTAAACATATAGCATAAATGATAGAATGACTCTAAACATAATCAAACACATAAATATCATTTATGTGTTTAATATCGTTTGACCCTGTTGGCCTGTAAGAACACTGACTCTGGTCCAAACTCAGGACGCAGCTTTTTCTCTATTCTAACTCAGAACTCTGCGACACCAACGGAAGGATATAAAAGTTCATCTTCAGGAGAAAGTTGACGCAATCCTGCTTTTATGTCTGTTTGTAAACACGTTCTGCTTATAAATGATTTCACGTAAAACGCCTTAAAGCTGCATTTCCTGTGGGAAGGATGTAAATAAAGACGATTAAAGGGATTGTTTTTGACTTTATTATTTACTGTTATCAAACTGAAGGCCTACTAATAAATGTCTTCTACACGTCACGGCCTCCTCCTCCTTTATTCAGCATGCAGTGAGAACGACTATCCACAAGATGTCGCTGCTGCCCCTCCCTCCGCAGAGACCCTCACACTCCTCTCCTCAGCAATGAGTGGACCCCCTTTTCTTTTTTTCCTCCAGTGTGGGAGAGAGGGAGTGGGACAGTGAGGGCTGGAGGTGGGCAGAGGTGTGACTGCCGGACAGACAGAGAGGAAGACCCGCGGCCAGCTGGGCTTCTGCCATATCTGCTTTTTATTTAGGGGCTTCAAAGAGAGGGCAGGGGGCTGATCAGGCAGTTTCTCCTGCGCAAACCGGATAGCTTGTCCTCCCAATTCTTAGGAGTTGTGCCACACTCCAAGAGTGAGCAATTTATTTGGATCTTCTGTCCTGGGTGGAGTTCTTTCCTCTGCCTCGTAAGGAGACTTCAGACACATTCGATGCAACAATCAGAGCATCACTGATTGGAAGTGTTTTGCAGACTCGTCTGTCTTTCTCTCGTGTTCCCACTTCCTCCCAGCTTCACTAATTCTGATGATTTTCTCCCCGTTTCAGCACGAGGGTCCCCGCGGTGCTTGGATTACAATGCAGGGGGTTCTGGAGCTGTGGGTCACCTTGGTGACGGTGTCGGCGCTGACCCGCGGGGTCTTTGGAGGATACGGGCTCAGCATGTTTGCTGCTCAGTCTTCCCCCCCGGACCCCTGCTATGACGAGAACGGGAACCCTCGCAGATGCATCCCCGACTTCGTCAACTCCGCATTCGGTAAGGAGGTGCGCGTGTCCAGCACCTGTGGAAGCCCCGCAGCCAGGTACTGCGTGGTGACCGAGAAGGGAGAGGAGAGGACGAGGGACTGTCACACCTGCGACGCCGGGGACCCCAAGAAGAGCCACCCACCTGCCTATTTAACGGATCTCAACAACCCTCACAACCTGACGTGCTGGCAGTCCGAGAACTACGTGCAGTCTCCTCAGAACGTCACCCTCACCTTATCTCTGGGCAAGAAGTTCGAGGTCACCTACGTCAGCCTGCAGTTCTGCTCTCCCAGACCCGAGTCCATGGCCATCTACAAGTCCATGGACTACGGCAAGTCCTGGACGCCGTTCCAGTATTATTCTACCCAGTGCAAGAAGATGTACAACCGGCAGAATAAAGCGGCCATCACCAAGCAGAACGAGCAGGAGGCCATCTGCACCGACTCCCACACCGACATGTACCCGCTGACCGGGGGCCTCATCGCCTTCAGCACGCTGGACGGCAGACCGTCCGCGCACGACTTCGACAACTCCCCGGTGCTGCAGGACTGGGTCACGGCCACCGACATCAAGGTGATCTTCAGCCGGCTTCACACGTTCGGAGACGAGAACGAGGACGACTCGGAGCTGGCGCGAGACTCCTACTTTTACGCGGTGTCGGACCTGCAGGTCGGCGGTCGGTGCAAGTGTAACGGACACGCGTCCAAGTGCGTGAAAGACCGGGAGGGGAATCTGGTTTGTGAGTGCAAACACAACACCGCGGGACCGGAGTGCGACAGGTGCAAACCTTTCCACTACGACCGACCCTGGCAGCGCGCGACCGCCAGAGAAGCCAACGAGTGCGTGGGTGAGTTTCCACTTTCCCCCTCGGTGTGGATTTTATTTTTTATTATTATCTCAGGCGGTTCCGCTGATATCATCTGGTGGTACGTGTTGAGATGATATCAAATGTAGTGTCCCGGCCTTAAAGTGGAATTTTCCCGAACAGCTGGGTTGTGCAGTCACGCAGTCACGCAGTCACGCATCTGTGGAACCGTGATGTTTATTCGCTGCTGTGACTTTTATGTTTGCTCGTTTTCATTGATGGCGGTGGGACGCAGAAACGCCTGTGGGGTCCAAAGAGTGTGGGTTTTCCTGTGAGCTAATGTTTGGACCGACAGCTGGTTTAATGACGCTATAAGGAATTGTGTTCAAGATAAATCACTATTATTCAACACATAGAGAGAAAAACTATCACAATGAAATAAAATAAAATCCAGTATTATTGAGACAAGAAACGAAAAAAAACAACCAATTTAAAAAATAGGATTGAAAAGAGTTCTGAAACGGTACCGTCTGATTACTGGTGCTGGTCACATTTTATGTGTTCAGATGAAAGATAACTTCTCCCGTCACAAACACATCTTTTATTTATAAAATATATTCCCTACCTGATGTATAATTTAAACCTAAATTAATTCCTTTGGATAGATTGTTGGAACTAAATAATTAAAAATCGTTTTTATTTTATTTTAATTTTTAAATAAAATGATCTGTTCAGTCAAAGCTAAATGCGCAGTGTTACAATCACAGATCCGGTCCGGGCGGGCCGCGGAATAACTTAAGAATTTCTGCGTGGATTTCAAATGTATGGGGCGAACAAGGTGCGCCTGTCGGAATGCGCAGATCTGCGTCTCCGACCGGCGCTTCGACAGGAAGGACACCTGTCCGAGGTAAACGTGTGCTGTTTGCACAAGCAGGTGGCGTCACTGATCGGGTGGGCGACAGGGGCGGGTTTACTGGCGTGTAGAACAGAACCCGCCGCACTGGAGTCAGCAAACATTCAGGGAGAAGAACAAAGCTCGCGCTAATTTGGCGCCGGATCGGATTCTTTCTTGTTTTGAAAGGTCCAGTAGGGAGTGTATTTCCTGGGATGCTATTTTCAACAGGGCACGGGGTCTTATACTAACAGACCAAGCCCCCCCGAGCTAGAGAGAATAAACCCTAGATGGGTAACAAGTCGCTGCAGTGCCGTGGTTCGCTGGAGCAGAAGGACGGAACAAGCGAACAAGTTGTTACCCCCGGCCCCTGACTCCTGCCTCTGCCAGCCAGCATCTGCTGAGGATTTGACTCAAACAAAAGGTTGTCACTAGTGGCATCCATCTCACTGTCAGTGGGAGGCCCCTCTTTCACCAACTCCCTTTCTGTGCAGGGTGTCATCAGATAAAGCCCACTGAGCAGCTCTTCCAAAGAGGAAATAAGGGTGGCCTGACACCTAAGAATGAAAGGGGAAGAGCCGGGGGGAGGGGGCTGGGGGGCTGCGGGGAAAGAGAGATGTTGATGGTCAGCCTGGTTAGTTTCATTTCCCTGCAGCAGGCATCAAGGCAGGGAGATAAATACATTTACAGCGGAAATATTTTTTTGCAATATCAATGAATCATCAGTCAATTTGAATGCGAGTTAAAACGTGAATTGTTACTTTATAGGGAGAAGTCTTAGGAGGTTCTGTTGGAGCTTTAAATGCAGGGAACCCATAAGACCTATGGCTGATCGGTACAAGTTGGGTACTGTAAACTTAACCCTTAACAGCAAAGCATCATGGGAAAGTGAAGGAGCGGCCTGGGAACTAACATTTGAAAATGAAACAGCAGATGTGTGCAGGCGAGACCTCCAATAATGAGTCACCGGTTTGAGCCTCCCTCGTAGAATCAACACCCCTACTGTTATCCTATCAAAGTGTTCTGTTGGACTCTTTATTATTTTTAAGAATGATATTTGCAGCTGTTGTAAGGTCGAGTAGTTGTCCACTCATTTATCCAGTTTACAGTTTCACAGGGACATTCATCACCTTAATACAGGATAAATATATAATATATAATATCAGGAGGTGATATCCATATTATATATATATATATATATATATATATATATATATGTATATACATACATATATATATATATATATACATACATATATATATATATATATATATATATATATATATATATATATATATATATATATATATATATACGGATGGATGGATGGATGGAGGGATGGATGGATGGATGGATGGATGGATGGAGGCTCGGCACCAGAGGCAGAAGTGACCACAAGGAGATGCAAATGATAGACATGCCTTGAAAATGATCAGAAAGTGACGTGAAATGAGAATAAAGGCAGAGAAAGGCATCCGAGTTATGCATAAGGACTAGAGCGTGTTACAGAGCGACAGGACGGAGAAGAAAAAAGACATGTTTGAGCAGTGAGAGGCTCTGAATGCGTGTCGATGGGGATCCAGCGGTTCTACATTTGGATTTGTGTTCATCTGGTATTTATTCATTAATGTAACTTATTAAAGGAATGCCGTTTGTTTTGTTCTCCTCATTCGTAAAAACAGACCTGTGTTTAATTAAGCAAAGCAAACAGAAAACCGCGTCTCAGTAGTTCCTTGGAAAACTTTAGTTTTATTTGGAAATGGCTGAATCTCTGAACCAACTCTGAACCTGATGTTCCTGTTATTTCTCATGAAAGCGTTTGGTGTCTCCCTCTCTGCAGTTCAGCGGATTAACCCTTTAATGTGCTGCTCAGCTGTCTGGTGAACAATGCGAATGCAGGCATTTATAGTGTGAACAGTGAGGGGCCACTGATGGAGCCCTGGGGGACTCCACGGCTCAAATCAGCCACGGCTGTTGAGAAACTACTATTGGATGACAAATAAAAAATGTTCTCTTTTTTTTTTAGCATATTAAAAGCATATGAGGACCTACCAGAGACATTTATGTAACCTGATACAACCAAATACAGTCTAATAAGAGGAACTGTTATGAATAAAATAAGGCAATGTTTTACTGAACAGTTGAGTTTATCGAATTAAAATGGTCTATTTTCCATGATAAACAAAATTTCATCATGAAACGATTAAGTCTGATTTTTTATTATTTTTTATTTTACTGTTTAAAAACATGTTTGATCAAAAAATTTCTCATTTTATGGTCAATTTAGAGTGTTTAAGATATTCAATATGAATGCTCCGAGAGGAATAAAATGGGCCAAGAAATAATATTTGTTATATTGGTTTATGTTTTTCGTTTTATTGATGGATAGATAGAAAATGTATTAATCCCCTGAAGGGTAATTCAGTCGTTACAGACAGATGTTCTAAAGGTGACACACATGTAACACATGCTATATAATAGGACACCGTGTAGACATGTATATATAATGATAATAATAATAATAATACATTTCATTTATAACGCACTTTACATTTGGATCAAATCTCAAAGTGCTACAAGTTAAAAGCAGATAAAAGCATCAATAAAAAATACAATAATAATTATATAGAAATACGACCAAAAAGCAGCAATGTTAATTAAGAGTTATAGGTTCTGCTAAAAAGGAAAGTTTTAAGCTCTTTTTGAAATGTCTCAGTCGTCTGTGGAGCCCTCAGATGGTCAAGGAGGGCATATATATATATATGTATATATATATGTATATGTATATATATATATGTATATGTATATATATATATATATATATATATATATATATATATATATATATATATATAATGTTTATGTTTATGCATACAAAAATGAATACAAATACACATGTACATTCAATAAAGGAATAAAGTGGAAGGAAATATAAAGAAAAGGGAAAGAGTCTGATCTCCAAATATATGTAAATATGAATTAATAGTCCAGTTATAATAGTCCATAATGGGAGGAAGACTCATGGTGTGTCGTCAGTGGAAGATGATGGAAGAGGACATCAGAGGGTTAAAGATGTCGCCATCAACGGTTGTCGTTCTTCCCTTTTCTCTTTCATTAAATTTCTGACGAAAGTATTTTGCTGCAGTGCATGATGGGAGACTGGTGGATGCCGCTAATATGAGTTCGCCACATAAGTGCTTTTCAGAGAACCTGCTTAAAGTTCTTCCGAACAGAATCTTTAAGGAACGATGGAGTCTAAACCCAACAACGTTCTTTGAAAAGCATCCTCAGATATGACGGCGTTTCTGCTGACCTTAGAGAGACGGCGGCGACCCAGCGCTCTGCGTTTGTCGAATGCATCTATCGCTGTTAATGTTCCACCACCACATGTAATCATTAATGTGAAGGGATGAGCGGAGGTGGGAATCAAACACACGCACACATGCTGACGCGTCCGTCTGTCCTGTCCCGGCCAGCTGCTTCATATTCCCTCCATGTTAGCGCAGCGTTGACCCCTGACGGTCCGGCCCCCGCTCCTCTCCAGCCTGACTGATGGGCTGTGAAGGGAACTGTGGGAAACTTCTGCTTGCCAAGTGGTTTTGCAGCGAGTTGAAAAGGTATCCTTAGTCACTCACATGTGTCATTTTGTACATGTGTTTAATCTGGGCTTTATTTCTGCTGCCTGCTGACCATGTGATGCTCAGCTGGTAGCGGCTGGATTCTCCATCAGTCCGGGTTCCTGCCTCTGAGGGAAACTTTCACCTTCATGTCTGTTCTTTTGGTTGGCGCCCTGCTCAAAGGATTCTGGTAATTATTAAGCCGGGAACCCGAGTGGCGGTGTTTGCCACCCAGAGGGCTGCATTGAGATGTGATTAACCCTTTAATGTCCTCAGCGGAGGAGATCCACAACTGTGGAGCAGATATTTCTCTGCATGTCAGATTTATTTGGGGCATTTATTCTTATAATATCTTATAAACTGTTGATTCTCTTTAAAATGGAGAAACGATTTAGTCAATCATGTTGTTAAGACAAAAACAAAAGCAAAGGAGATTTCAAATGATTTCCTGATGAAATTTTGTTTTTCTCCTGAAGAAAATTGTCAGTTTTGATTAAATCGGCCCAAACTTTTGCCTAAGTTCTTTTTTTTCTTTTTTTAGAAAACTATTTGACCCTTATTTAACTTTTCTTTGGCTGTATCGAGTTACATTATTCTGTTTAGTGAGTCCTCACATGCTTTTATATGCCAAAAAGACTTATCGGTAGCCATGGTTAATGCCTCCTCCTCATTGGCCCCTTTGACTGCGGTGTCCCCCAAGGCTCTGTCCTCGGCCCCTTACTCTTTATCACTGGGTCACGTTATAAACAGGTTCAGTCACATTTTTCCGTTCGAAATAGAGACCGAAAATGAGCTCAACCAAACAACCGAGTAGGACATTAAAGGGTCAATGCCTCTTCCTCTGCGGCTCCTTTGACCTGCGGTGTCCCCCAGGGCTCTGGCCGTGGCCCCTTACTCGTTGGCATCTAGATGTTGCCATTGGGTCACGTTATAAACAGGTTCAGTCACATTTTTCAGTGAGATATAGAGACTCCAAATGAGCTCAACCAAACAGCTCAGCAGGACATTAAAGGGTGAATTGGCGCGAGTTGCAGCTCATTTGATTTCTTACTTTTAGCTAACTGTTTCAAAACATTTATCCAATACTTTAAATTGGTAGATTGGAAAAAATGTCCAATACTTTTTGTCAACTATTTCCGTCATTTAATTCTGCTTAAATTAAATCATTTCTACCTTTCTGTAAACTTTTTAAGATTATTTATCCGTTAGTACATCAAATTGATAGATTTGACAAATTATCCATTGGTTTTTGTTAACTAATACAATCATTAGCTTTAGCTGATGAAGTGAACATTTTAGATACGTGTTTCATCCATTTATCTGTTACTATAAGCAAATAACTTCTAGCTTTCATTCCTTACTGTAAACAAACTATTTCAAACTATTCATCCCTTCATTTAAACAAGTAGATTTATTTTACTTTTCACCCAATTTATCCGTGACTTGTGAGTAATCTCAGCCTTTTGTCCACGATGTAAAGCCTTTCAGCGTTCCGTCTGGTTATTATGGGATTTACTTCCACACTTTAGCCGTTCTATTATCATACTTTTTCATTTCTACCAGCCTTCCTCTCTTTTTGAAAACCTCTTTTCCCGGCGTCGCCCAGCCAAACTGCTCCTAGCAAACTATTTCATTTAGTTGTTTTTTTGTTTTTTTTAAGCCGGCCATCTCACAAACGTTTAGATCGCTCTTGTCGTTAAGCGTGAAACACTCTACGTGGAACTTGTGGAACACATGGGCTGGAGCGGAGCGAGGAAGAAATGTTTACAGCTTCAACCTACTCTCCAGAAAAAGAAGGGCCCAGTTTTCTGAGGCCTATCTGGAGAACATCTGTATTAGTTCTTTGAAGACCCATAAATGCACGCCTGCTCCAAACCAGACCATTTTATTGACTTTTTTACTTTTTCATGTTGGTTTCTGACTGACTGCTGAATAAATTGAAACGGGCTCCTATTTTTGCAAAAGCGCCGGTTTCTGCGGCGGTTCTTCCGTCTACCTGTTGGCTTGGTTGATAGTGACCCATGTGGTGTTCTGCTCCGGTGCCACACGTGAGAAGTCCTATGTAAGGAATCAACCTTCGGCCCGGCTGTGAATCGCTGGTGAAGACACGTCGGACGGGTCGAAACAGGACCGCTTGATGAAAACAGCCCAGTATGTCTTTGGATCACATCCCACTGCATGACAACAGTTCCGAGAGACAGGAAACGCCGCTGCAGACAGCAGGAAACCAGACCCTTCCAGTACAAGGGCACCGTACCCACCTCAGGCTGTTCACAGAACCACAAGGTCCGCTTTCCTGTTTAGTTTATAAATCAGGACTGTGATCACATGATGCTTTAGGGGCGGGCGGGCTGACAGCAGGTCTGGGCCGGAGGAGTCCTGCACTCCGCTCCTGCTGGCGCTGGATCTGGGCCTGCTTCTCCCGGGTTGCCAGGTGTGGCCATCCAGGCATGTTCACCATCTGGGTCTCATTTCGACTTTATGGCAGCGGACCATGTGTCGGGAGGGAGGAATTTTTCGTAAAGCATGATGTCATAGATATTCTTGTAACAGAAGTTGCGCCGTCTCGGCGTCACCGGGTATTTCCTTTCTTTCGTTCGCCCCCCCTCTCTCTCCCCTCCGCCGATTTTTACCTGATGCCCGCAAAAGAACCAAGAGTCGGACGGATGTTTCCGTGTAATTTGAAGTCCGAAATGCATTGGAAGCGTTTAGATTCTCACATGAATGCAGTTAAGAGTGGACAGGAACCGGTTCTGGAGGGTCGTCTTTTTGTTCTTGGCTTCTATTTGGATTTGTCTCATGTTGAAATCCTCGACGTCTTTTATTACACAACCATGAAAAGGAAGCCGGTCGTGAAGGAAACGTCTCACAACCCATAAATCTGAGCTGCAGCCGTGTCAGAGAAGATGTGAGCGTCACAGATCCGTCATGAAGAAGAGCAGCAGCATCTGTTCGATGCCCTCCACCGCAACCATGCGCCGCGGGTCCTCTCCTCAAAGTTCTCCTGTGCGGATTCATTTACTGATGAGCGACACAAATCCACAGATACCCCACAGCCGGCATTTGTACCAAGACTTTGATCGCACATATACTCACAAAGAGCAAATGGAGAAAAAAGGAGAAGAAATACATGCGATTGGGAAAAGTCTGTAAAAGCTTGTTTGTTTGGATCCTTATTAGTGATTCCAGCAGTACCAGACAAACAACCCTCAGCAACACAGCAACCCTCAGATATGCTGTGGAAAGAGTCGAAGAAACAACTCAGCAAATTACCCCGAGATTAGATTTAAAAGGCAAGAGATGGAAATTGTAATTGGGGTAATGAGAAGTAACAGGAGGATGTAAACAGGAAACAGGTGAAAATACTCCCCAAAAAACCCCATCCAGCAACGACGGACGGACCGAGTCTCTCGTCCAGAAGACGAAGGCCGCGTTAGAGGAAGAGTCAAATGGTTGGACTAGTGAGAGGTCGGAGGAAGCAGTTAGTTTGTTTTTTAACAGTACGCATTTAAAAAACAAAAAAACGCAAAAATCAAATCTCCGGTAAAATACCGGCAGCTGTAATTGCCAGAATTTTACCGTAAAAAAATACAAAAGTACAGTAATTGTTATTATGTGAACCATGAAAAACGGATATACTGTAAAAATAACAACTATTCAGTAAACTTGTTTATTGTAAAATAAACAAGTTTACTGTAAACCTCTTCATTGTACCTGTTGTAAAAATAACAACTATACTGTAAATCTGGTTACAGTAACATATGTTCAAATAAACAAGTATACTGTAAACCGGGTTACAGTCACATATGTTAAAATAAGTATACCGTAAATTTGTTCATGGTACCTGTTGTAAAAATAACAACTATACTGTAAACCTGGTTACAGTCACATATTGTAAAAAACACAACAATACTGTAAACCTGTTCATGTTTATGTCCGTCAAAAACGCAGTACAACTCTTATATTGTATTACGGTAGTTTTTCATTTTTACAGTCAATTAGAGGCAGCTGTGGTTGCCAGAATTGTTCGGTATAGAATACGGTACAAAGCAGCAGAATAACAGTTGGCATTTATTTTACGGTGGCCTCATGACGATGATACAAACATACTAACCTCACTCTAAAGAAAGCTACGCTCTTTAATTTGTAAGCTTTAACAAACTGTTTACACGGTGAAAAGTTTCTCCGTGACCAACTGGACTGATCCAATATGAAATAATAAAATACAATAAAATAGGATTAACTCTCTGAAACCTCACTGTAAAAAAAGTGAGAGTACAAAACACTCCAATGAGGGGCATCCGCTGCAAACCGTTCCTGCAAATTAAAATCAAATGTCCTAATTCAAATGTATAGTGACACAATAGAGTGAAATGTATTCATCTATTTATTCATTATTATTATTTATTACAGTCTGAGACAACAATAATAATAATAATAATAATACATTTAATTTATAACGCACTTTACATTTGGATCAAATGTCAAAGTGCTACAAAGTAAAAGCAGATAAAAGCATCAATAAAAAATAAAATAATAACTATATAAAAACATGACCAAAAAGCATTAATGTTAATTATAAGTTATATGTTCTGCTAAAAAGGAAAGTTTTTAGTCCTTTTTTAAAAGTCTCAGTCGTCTGTGGAGCCCTCAGATGGTCAGGGAGGGCATTCCACAGACGAGGGGCAGCAGAACAGAAGGCCCGATAACCCATGGTTCTGAGCTTAGTCTGGGGGAGGAGGAGGCGGTATGAGTGGGTAGAGCGGAGGGATCGTGTTGAGGTCAGTGAGTTTAA
Source organism: Lophius americanus (assembly GCA_037951165.1). Lineage (NCBI taxonomy): Eukaryota > Metazoa > Chordata > Actinopteri > Lophiiformes > Lophiidae > Lophius > Lophius americanus. Next base: position 261,809 of record JBBDHG010000330.1, read on the forward strand.
TAAAGCATCAGCAGTGAGAATGAAGACGTTTTCTGTTCCATACAGACAACTGTTCACGCTCACACCTGCATCCTACATCCGTCCCCAATGGAACTCGAACCTACAACCTTCTTTCTGTTACGGAAGCGAAATCTGTCTTCATCGTCATCTGCCATCTGCTGGGGGTTCATACATGTATGACCCCGCTGTGGATCACAGCCCTGAATATCCGATCTGTTTGATGGTGGCGTGCTGTGGAGACGTGTGGACTTTGTTTTTAATGACATTGTAATGGTTTGAAATGAGAGCGCCCCCTGACTTATACGCCTGTAACAATTTAGATTAAAAGAAATAACAACTAAAAATGTCCGAAGTTGAATGCAGATGTGAGCGTTAATAGGAAAGGAATGAGAATTACATGAATTTACTAAGATTTGCTCTCAAGCTACAATATATGGACATAAATCCATTCTTACGGATAATTAGCGTAGTTTGCATGTGATCAAAAAATCACATTTCTTTGGAAAAAACTTTTTGGTAAGTTGGTGAATGAATTCATAGATGATGGAATTCATTTTCTGTATTTAGATTTCTACTGTAATATAAACTACTGTAATAGTTCAGAGCTGCTTTTCATAATACCGGGATTTACAGGATTTTTTTTTTTTTTTACAGTGTATTCTATCTCACATAGCAGTTTGTTAAACCGCCAACAGAGATGGATCTGAGATAGTCAGGAACCAGAATGACCCCTAGGGGTCCAGGAACGTTTTCTGCAAACTATTATGTATTATTGTGCAAATCAGTAACAGTAAAGTAGCCTTTGAGAAGTTGTGTGCCGGAGTGTGTGTGCTGGACACACACTCCGGCACCATATGAGCTAAATACCTTGAGTGAAAATCCACTTCTTGATGATTCATTCTCCTGAATGTCTCCCTCGCCTCTCCATTCTCATTCTCTCATGCCGTCTCATCTCCTCTGCCTACAAGGTCAATAAAGTCGAAAGAAAAAAAAGCCCATAATGAGCAGGATCTCCGCCAACGGCCCAAACCCTAGCTTCACTATTTATGACACGTGTTGCATCATTCTGCTGTTTCTCGCCAGTTTAAAACATCAGAGGAACAATCAATGATGGAGGGCAAGAAGTCCAGCGAGGCACAACAGAACCCGAGGGGACGGAAAAGTTCATGCAGATTTCTACATTTATGTCTGAGTTATTGCCAGCCTCTAAGTCTACCGACAACTCCAACAACTCTCAGAGTATACTCAAACACTCTTAGCCGTCTCTCTCCTGCGCCTTCCACTTCAGCGTCTCTGTCCAGCCTAATGAGTCCCCGTCGCCAACCCCCAAAGGAACATCAAAGGAATGAAAGGATCCAAGGCAGCGACAGCCACATTGCGACGTCACCACTGCAAACGGCTTCTTATCTAAAGTTGTATTTAAACCCAATTGCTGTGAAACACGTAACTTCAGCAGAATTTATTCCCCTCTAGAATTGGCCCAAATCTCCCTCTGGGTAACATTAAATGTATTATTATTATTATTACATTTGTCTTTAAAGCTGGAGTGGAGATTCCAGTCCCGCCCCCTTTTCTGCCCGGCTTCCTGTGAAAGAGTTACAGGCATGAGGATGTGATGTAAACAAATAAAATTTAGAACCACATTCACTAAAATGATCATAATAACAGGAAATATTAGAAATACCTTCTTTTATGGTTCCCTTAGGGGGGAAAAAAGCGGCCACTTCATCTGGGGAGAGAACCAATCACTCTTCACGATTCCCTCCCTCCTGCTGTATCTCATACGGTCCAATCAGAGACAGGCGGCTGCTTTGCTTAGGGGGGCTTATTCTTTACACCTTTATTTTCTATTATGCACATCTATCGCTACGCACGTTGATGCTTTAGTAGGGGATCAGAAGGTGATGAAACGAGGGGTCACGAACCCTGCATTAGATGGGAGAGGGTACGGAGTCCAGCGGATCTACACCTTCAGAGGGTTCCTGAACCCTCCTCCCCCTCTGTCTTGATGGCAAACGGAGAACAAAACCTCTGAAAGCGGCGTTTACTCTGTCTTTCCGCTTTCGTGCAACCTGAGCAACCTCGCCGATGGCGAGAGGTTCCACCACGCACAAACAGACAATAAAACAAAGACATGCATTGGAGGGATTTCCAGAGAGAGAAAAGAAGCCCGGTTCTGCTAGGATCCAGCCTCCTCTGGGTAAAGACTGCATGTTTGGAGGATTTTGTTTTGTTGAGCTCATAATTCAAGACAGACATGATGGTTCCAGCCAGAAAGGTTTCACTCAGGCTTCTTTTAAGGGCATGCTGAGAAATCCTTGTGGACGGCGCTTTGGAGCGCTGACTCGGGGGTTCTGAGAGGAATATAATAAGTAATAATCCACCTCCTTCACATCGTGGCGTGAATGTAGACCTGCACGGATCACGCGTCAGGTTTGGAACGAGGGTGAAAGACGTTCAACTCTAAGCTGCTGACGGAATCAGATGACCGTCATATGATACCAGTCCCCAGAAACCGGCCCGATCCGAGTCAGATTTTCAAACATGTGAACCCAATAGAGGCGCTTCAATTCACCATTTCATTACCAGCTTCTGGTTCTGATTCACGTCTCGTACCAGGACTCTCCACAAACACATAGGTAAGGTCCAGATTGGGCCAAGGAAGAATGTTACATTTGTATCGGTTCTGAACCTTCGTGGGTTCAATCCATAAAGAGACAAAATCATCAATCCATCAATCAAAACAAGATCAATCAAAAAAGACTGAAGAAATGAGAAGAAATGTTCAATCTGGTATTTTATGTTAAAAAATAAAGTTTAGCATTTTTTCCTCTTACATTTTTTGTTTACAATTATAGATTTTAAAAAAAGGATGGATTTTCCCGGGACAGCTTGGATATAGAATCTTCCATTTCTTGCATTCCGATGAAACGTAAAAAAGAAAAGGACTGCTGTAGTGAACTGGACTCTCTGATTTTGTCTCTGCATAGAAGAAGAGCAGCAGAACCAGCATAAACCCATGTGCTCAGTGCGCCCCCATCAGTGAGGAAGAGGTACTGCTGCCTCACCTCACTGTTCGAACAGGAAATACGCTAACTCAGCGATTTGGATGATAAAAAAAATGAATGAAATGATTGGAATCATACAGAGATTATATTTATAGCACATATCAGTAAACAAATATTCATATTTATTTACATTTATTGGATTTTTGGCCAACGGTACCTTTACCTCCAACCAGTGGACCCCGCGGAGAATCACTGAAGACGAGATCATGACGGTTCTCTGTTAATTCTTCTCTCCTCCGTCTGGTTGGATTGTGGACGGGAGAATGTCAAACCCAAAGCAACGGTGGTGGAAGGATCTGACATGTCAGAAGAGAACCCACCCTCTTTAGACTGGGTTCTAGACTCTGGTTTTGTGCGTTCGGATCACAAGCGGACAGCGAGACACATCGCCGTTTACACCTGTGTCTATCCTGCGTCTCCAAACGTGTCCAGCTGATCGCTGGTGTTCAGACTGCGCTGCTGCTGCCTACGTCACCTCTGCTACAAGGTCAAAGGGCATCATGTCACGTCAGTCAAACGCCACTTTTGTTCAGCTAGCTAGCCCAGGCGGGCTTACGACCTGAGGATGACTCTGGAGCTAATGTTCTTGTAGGGACTCTTCCACCTGTGGGGACTGAAGGGACTTCACACCATCGGCACTTTGAGATCCGATCCAAATGTACAGTGCCTTATAAATAAAATGTATTATTATTATTATTATTGTTGAGCCTGGACACTCACTACAGGTGAACCGGTTATGTTGGAATTCTTGATCCATAAAAAAGAAGAGTGGAAAAAGGAGCAGCATCCAATAAATAAATATTCATGTATCTCACAGTCATACGCACAGACGCACACCAATGTTGAACAATCAAGAAGAACAAATCACCAGGGTTTTAGTACGGCCGCAAATTTAGGAAAACATCTTCATCCGGTTTGCGACACGTCTGGAAAAACCACAAGACAACCGAAAGTTTCATGAAGGTCGGTTAAAAGTGATGCACTTTTTTGTGCCTCCATTTAGAGAATAAAACAGATATTATACACAAGCGTGTCAGGATATTTTGATTGGCCCCGGTAGCTTTCGCTTAACCTCCGGGTCGTGCGGTCATGTGACTAAGAATAAAACTTTAATCAACATTGGGAAATCAACAAATCAAGTTAATAATGAGCCCAACATGCCCAGAACCCAACGCTGCAGTAAACAAGGTGTGTTCATACCTGCGGAAAACACTAACCCACCTCTACATCCGCACACTGACTTCAGCTGTCGCCATGGCGCCGTGAACGCAGCGCTCCGAATGTCACAAACAACAGCGATTAAAAAGAGTTTTCAGCAGGTATAAAAAACATAGTGTGTGATGAGGAGAATTTAAATCCTGCCACATCACCTCCAGCTCTGATGGCGATGGTTCCTGTTACGTCCTCGTCCCAGATTAACGTTTAAATTACAAAAGATACGTGGTCAAAAGTTGTCCCAGACCACGTCGGCCAGCGGTTGGAGCAGTCGGAGCGGTCGGAGGCTGACGCGTCTGGGTCGTCGTTCACGCTCGCATTTAGTGATGCGTCCCGGTGTCCACTTTTCCAAACCGAGTCTGACAAGGGTCCTCTAGAACTTTGAGTTGAATGTGGAGCAGATGAGAGAGGCGGAGATCTTTTACGTCGCTGAACTTGTTCCCTGATGACGCAAAAAACACTGAACCGATTCCCGTGGAATGTCGTGGCGGGGTGGAGCGAGGGTGTGATAGGACGGGAGTACATGTGGAGGTCTGTGGGGTCTGTGGGGTCTGTGGAGGTCTGTAGGGTCTGTGGGGTCTGTGGGGTCTGTGGAAGTCTGTGGGGTCTGTGGGGTCTGTGGGGTCTGTGGGGTCTGTGGGATCTGTGGGGTCAGTGGGGTCTGTGGGGTTTGTGGGGTCTGTGGGGTCTGTGGGGTTTGTGGGGTCTGTGGGGTCTGTGGGGTCTGTGGAAGTCTGTGGGGTCTGTGGGGTCTGTGGGGTCTGTGGGGTCTGTGGGATCTGTGGGGTCTGTGGGGTCTGTGGGGTCTGTGGGGTCTGTGGGGTCTGTGGGGTCTGTGGGATCTGTGGGGTCTGTGGGGTCTGTGGGGTCTGTGGGGTCTGTGGAAGTCTGTGGGGTCTGTGGGGTCTGTCGGGTCTGTCGGGTCTTTAATCAAGTGACATATTCCGACTAGAAACTAGACAAAGACTCTGGGTTGGATTTGTGAGTTTTTGCAGAGCCTGGATTAGGAGATTGAGCTGAGAAAATGTTTTTACCAAAAAAAAAACATTATTATTAGCCTCTCTTTAACGCTGACGGGATGGAATGAGACTGACGACTTCCAGAAATAATTATGTCGTGGCTTTGATGTTTTTGGCAGAGATTGGAGCTTCTTTGAATGACCTGCTGTTTGTTTTATATCTACTTATCACTTTACAAAATATCTGCACACCATAATTATTTATAAGCCCGAAAAGTCCAACTCCACAGATCCTTCGTTTTAGCGCAATAACTCAAAAGGTATGGCATGGATTAAATTCATATCTTTCCCCCACATAGACCTTACTGTGAGGAAGAGCTGGAGTAAATTTGGGAAAGTTTGATAGTATATTTCTGACACTAGGGGGAGCTTTATCTCGAAAAAAGATTTCTCAACCGTTTGGTTTCAAATTTGCTGCATATGATTCGAGTCAGGGAGATTTATCTGGTAACCATCATATTTCACTCAAGTACTTCATATATTACTCAGAAGGGGGAGAACATTTGGTGCATAGGAATCAAATGGAATGGATCTAGCTTTTATATTTCGTGTTTTACTCTAACAGCTCATATTTTACTCACTAGAGGGAGCTTTTTTATAAAAAAAATAACAGGGGGATTGCTTGTAAAATGCAGGGGATTGGGACCTTTGGGAGATATAACCTTGCAGTTGAGGACGACAACATTGGTGTAGTTAAATATTCTTAGGTTAGCTTTTGGATATTGAGTAAAGTTCTCTCTGAGTAAGTCTTCAGCGGTTTTAAGCTGATTCGTTGTGCAGTGCAGGATTAATAAGTTTGACTAATTATCCTCTATATTAAAACCATATCTGCAGATACAGACCAAAGCTTTTTCTCCCTACTCTACGTTCATTTCCTACGTATCTGTGTGTGTCTTCAGGCAGCTTACAGGGGCCGACTAGAAGGACAGAACTACGGCGGCCCACAGGGTCAAACAGGCTTCTAATTGTGCTTCTTCATTTGCAGCGCGTTTGTCCCTCTGGGCCACCGTACCGCACCGAGCTGTACCACCGGAATGGTAGAAGGCACAGTAGCCATAATTTGAGAAAAAAGACTTTCTTTCTTTCTTTCTTTCTTTCTTTCTTTCTTTATTTCTTTCTTTCTTTCTTTCTTTCTTTCTTTCTTTCTTTCTACCAGCACCATTTTTGTTGCGATCCAAAAGTCAAGTGACGCTTTTTTTGAGCGTCGGTGGCGTTTAAATGAGCCGTAATGGCACACACAGGTGTCTGCTCCACCCAGTGACCCGCTGCTTGCTGTTAGGATAAAGGGACAATCTAAAGTCGGAGACTCCGCCAAACTTTAGTCGACAGCTAGATCCACTAAACCCACTTTGTTTTCCTCGTATGACCTCTAAAAGATGTTTGGTTAGAAGCGTTCCTATAAGCTCCTCCCTTTAATTCGGCCGTCACATTGTGAAATAAGCTCAACGTGATTCTGTCCTGTGTTTTCCCACCGGTAAAAAGGTTCTCTTTGCGTCTCATCAGAACCATTTTCCGTTTCACGGCTAGAGATTTTTGGTATGCAGATAATTCAATTCATTTGGGTGTCGGTTTCCTAACGTTCCACCATTTCAGGTTTGTGAGGATGAAGCCCGGAAGATGAAGTGGTTAATGTGATCCGGGACTTTAACCGAGATGCTGTTATTCTCTGTTTGTCTGTGTACAATTATGTACAACTGGAATTCTCCTGTGACGCAGAACTCGGATCCTGAGCTGGCCGGGTCGGTTCCGAAGGGTTTGATTGTTCACGGGGCCAAGATGAAACGCATGCACATGTTTGTCCATAGGTGCTTAACCCTTTGTGTCCAGCCTTCGCCTGCGCGGCGCCGACTGTGGGCTCTTCTATGGTGGCATCCGGACCACCAAGTGTGCGTGCGTCAGGCCCCTTTGAGGCGCTGAAGCCGGGCAGGCTGGGAATGATTAATGGGCCAGCAGAGAGACACGCTCCGCGGCTCGGCTTCAGTCCCTCAGCCAGCCTCCCTGCTGCGCCGCCGCCCGACACGGGCGGCTCAACGCCGGCGTTGTTGTGTGCCCACGCACATCAACACGCTTCTTGGTGGCACTTACCCGACTTACACTCCGCTGCCACTTCCACCTCTCGCCCCCGAAAGCTCTAAGGATCTGTGCAGGGGAGGCGTAAGCTCCTTTGGCTGCCGCCGTCCTCCCCCGCTGTGCGGTCCACACGGGGGTCTTTCTGACTGGAACACAATGATGTTCAGAAGGCTGCAGAAGAACTGAATGAGGTCTTAATCCTTATTAAAATGAAACTCACATCGTGACTCCGAGGCCTTTCAGGAACATTGCTGACAGATTTCCATCCTGCAGCGGGCTTCAGGAATGTCTGCCTCTGATTACCTGCTCCTCTTCTCCTCTTCTCCTCTTCTCCTCTTCTCCTCTTCTCCTCTTCTCCTCTTCTCCTTCAACTCCAGAGAGCTTCAAGGAAACACGCAGATGTCACCAGCAACGCCTCCAGAGGAAACGCTGAGTCCCGTTTCATAATTATTTTTTTCCATTTGACATTTGTGCGAGCCCGACCCGGAGAGCCTGTTTCTCCATGATGGATTTCTAGGTGCTCCTGCGCTCTGCCTCCATCCCTCACAGACCCCAGTGGCCAATTCTTCTCTGCAGAGGCAATGAGGAACCACTTATTGGATTTGAAGGGATATCCAGCAGGATAGATAGTGGAGAGGAGGCACAAAGGCTACGAGACAGCGGCTCCTGCACGACTATAAATATCCCAGAGCTCCACATCTGCTGGAAGGAGGGTGAACCTGGAGATTCATCAGCTGCAATCCTCCCTCTGTGTTTGTGACGGAGGAGGGTCGCTGGGTGAGGGAGGGAGGAGAGGCAGAGGAAAAAGCCCTTCTCCATTTTTCCTGAAGTTCTTCCAGCCTGAAACGCAAGAAGGAAGGGCAGTTTGCCTGTTCCCATCTCTCCTCCCATCTCTCCTCCCATCTCTCCTCCCATCTCTTCCCCCATCTCTCCTCCCATCTCTTCTCCCATCTCTTCTCCCATCTCTTCTCCCAACTCTTCTCCCATCTCTTCCCCCATCTCTTCCCCCATCTCTTCCCCCATCTCTCCTCCCATCTCTTCTCCCATCTCTTCTCCAATCTCTTCCCCCATCTCTCCTCCCATCTCTTCACCCATCTCTCCTCCCATCTCTCCTCCCATCTCTTCTCCCATCTCTCCTCCCATCTCTTCTCCCATCTCTCCTCCCATCTCTTCACCCATCTCTCCTCCCATCTCTCCTCCCATCTCTCCTCCCATCTCTTCTCCCATCTCTTCTCCCATCTCTTCCCCCATCTCTCCTCCCATCTCTTCCCCCATCTCTTCCCCCATCTCTTCCCCCATCTCTCCTCCCATCTCTTCCCCCATCTCTTCCCCCATCTCTTCCCCCATCTCTCCTCCCATCTCTTCACCCATCTCTTCACCCATCTCTCCTCCCATCTCTCCTCCCATCTCTTCTCCCATCTCTTCTCCCATCTCTTCCCCCATCTCTCCTCCCATCTCTTCCCCCATCTCTCCTCCCATCTCTTCCCCCATCTCTCCTCCCATCTCTTCTCCCATCTCTCCTCCCATCTCTCCTCCCATCTCTTCACCCATCTCTCCTCCCATCTCTCCTCCCATCTCTTCTCCCATCTCTCCTCCCATCTCTTCTCCCATCTCTTCCCCCATCTCTTCTCCCATCTCTCCTCCCATCTCTCCTCCCATCTCTCCTCCCATCTCTTCCCCCATCTCTCCTCCCATCTCTCCTCCCATCTCTTCCCCCATCTCTTCCCCCATCTCTCCTCCCATCTCTTCTCCCATCTCTCCTCCCATCTCTCCTCCCATCTCTTCCCCCATCTCTTCCCCCATCTCTCCTCCCATCTCTTCCCCCATCTCTCCTCCCATCTCTCCTCCCATCTCTTCCCCCATCTCTTCCCCCATCTCTCCTCCCATCTCTCCTCCCATCTCTCCTCCCATCTCTTCCCCCATCTCTCCTCCCATCTCTCCTCCCATCTCTTCCCCCATCTCTTCTCCCATCTCTCCTCCCATCTCTCCTCCCATCTCTCCTCCCATCTCTTCCCCCATCTCTCCTCCCATCTCTCCTCCCATCTCTTCCCCCATCTCTCCTCCCATCTCTTCCCCCATCTCTCCTCCCATCTCTCCTCCCATCTCTTCCCCCATCTCTCCTCCCATCTCTCCTCCCATCTCTTCCCCCATCTCTTCCCCCATCTCTCCTCCCATCTCTTCCCCCATCTCTCCTCCCATCTCTTCCCCCATCTCTTCTCCCATCTCTTCCCCCATCTCTCCTCCCATCTCTTCTCCCATCTCTCCTCCCATCTCTCCTCCCATCTCTCCTCTCATCTCTTCTCCCATCTCTTCTCCCATCTCTTCTACCATCTCTTCTCCCATCTCTTCCCCCATCTCTCCTCCCATCTCTCCTCCCATCTCTTCCCCCATCTCTCCTCCCATCTCTTCTCCGGAGCTGACTCCTTCACAGCAGAGAGAGATCCACTTCCTCCCTTATTCTGATTGTCCTGACTCACACAGACGTCTGATAGTTTCTTCCAGTGGAACTCTGAGTGTGATGTCATTTCCAGCGCCGTGGAAGAGGTCAGGGAATGTGGTTGTTCGGCGTGACCGTGTGTCGTGAGGTTTATTGACACAGACGCCGAGGCTGAGTGTCTCAGGACTCAGAGATAACACTCTTCTTTCTGCTTCCCGCTCAGGCGGCCGGGGAAAGGAAGGAGCCCAGAGCCGCCCAGAGCAAAAAAGTTAGATGTGGATCAGCCTCGGTGTGCGTGGGGTCTGTTACAGCAGGTTTTATGTTCTGGACTGACAGGAACGGATCTGAGAAAACAATGGAGCTCTCGCCCTCAGAGAGGACAATAAAAGGTCCAGAGATGCTGGGAGACATCCTGGTTAACGTCCACAGTCACTGCAAGCAGCAGCAAGAAGGATTTATGAGGCTCTGGAGCCGGAGGTCACGCCGATGATGTCCAGGAGCCACCAGGAGCAATAAGGCTCCCATCATAGAGGCGAGGTTCTGCTGCAGAGAGAAACAACAAATCCAAAGCGTTGGCATGTAGAATGTTGTACCTGAAGGCCTGGGGTCAGAGTTCATGCCGGCGTGATCTTACATTAACGCCACGCACTGCAAGCTTTAAAACGTTGACTTTATTTAAATGAAGTCGGGGAATTTCGACTTTAACCGTAAATTCCCTCCAGTAGGCGATAAAGTTGTGAAAGCAGCTTCAACATCTCAATTCATATATTTAAAACACAAATAACTCATGAGTATCATTCTAATATCATTCATTCATTTCATTTTATTAGGTTTATTAATAAATATATTTGAAATATTATTTTTCTTAAGTGGAATAATCGGTTAACACTTTAAATTATTGTGATTAAAAATATTGAAATAATGTTTTAAAAAACAACAGAGAGAAAAAAAAGTATTTTTCTCTTTTCTCTCTCTGTAAAAAAAAGGAGGACAACTCTCAGGTAGGCAGAAGAAAACCCGAGAGTACCAGGCTGGTCAAATAGTGCAGCAATTAACTTTTCTATCCAACGTAAAGACAACTCATTCAAATTTAAAGTTTTTTTCCTTTTCTCAAGCAGTTTAACTTTTGAACATTACGGAGCAAGAGGAGGTTCTGTATCCCTCTGGAGTCTGGAGAAGGCGAGGGGTTTGATGTAGCCAGCCGGGATTCTGCAAGAAGAAGAGGGCTGGGGTTCCGGTGGGTCCGGTGTGATGTCATCAGCATCTTTAAAAAGAGATTAAAAAACTATCGTGATCGTCACGATATCCCCTCAGATTTACATCAATTCATTTGAATTCTTCAGCATCTGTCATTTTTCAGGCCCTTGTGAGCTGAAGGATCAGATCTGGTTGCATCACCTTCCTGTGCGCTCTTAGATTGGACCCGCCCTTATCTCCTTTGATCTGGATGAGGACGTTCACATGGATCAGATGAGCTGAGCTCTCAGCCAGCAGCACGGCAAAAACCCAGCGACCAGAGAGGAGAGCTGACAGCGTCGATGTGGATCCTGTGATGTTCTGCTCGCCAGCAGGTTTGACTGCCTTTAGTTCTGGAGCATACGCTCACATTGGAACCGGACGGGTCACTGTAATCATGAAGATGAACAGTTACAGATAAACCAATCTGACCTTGGCTTGTAACGTGAAGGTCACACAACAGTTGTGGGAGGAGAAACTGCTCGAATCCCTTCAGCTCGTCACGCAGCGGCCGACGGCAGCCGGTCCGTTTTCCTCCATCCCGCCCTCCAATGTGAAAAAACGAGTCCAGTGTCCAGAAACATCCCCACTCTCTGGGTTCTCCTGTTGTTTTCAGCCTGTGCTTTGTCAGCCCGATTCTTCTATTGTGCAGCAGCAGATGTCCGAGATGCTGGGTTTGAATTAGCTGTAACTTAATCCAGCTCTGATCCGGTGTCGGTGCCGTAAACAACCCGTCTGTGTTCAATGAGGAACCACAAACAGCATCCAGCAGCGCTTCCTGTCAGTCTCTCTCACAGATGAAGAGCTGGAGTTCAGAGCAGGGAAGGCAAACTCCACCATTGTGGATACAAACTATTATCATGCTAACATACCCTGATCAGCCATAACATTATAACCACCGACGGAAGACGTGAATATTAATGACCATCCTGTTACAATGCTACGTTGCAGAAGTGGGATATATTAGGCAGCAAGTGAGGAGGTTGTCCTGAAGCTGAGGTTGGAAGCAGGAGAAATGATAAAGGATAAGGATGTGAGTAACTTTGACAGGGAGTGTGTTCGATGGAGCATCTCCTGAACTTCAGGTCTTGTTGGATGTTCCTGGTCTGCAGTGGTTAGAACCAACCAAAGTGGTCCGAAAACAGACACCTGGTGCATGTTGAGATGAAGGTTAACCCAAGTTATCCGATCCCACGGAAGAGCTACCGGTGAAGAAGCTGCTGAAGAAGTGGATGTTGGATCCGATGTAAAGGTGTCAGAACAGAAAGTGTTATTTTGAAGGCAAAGAAAGGCCCAAACAATATTAGACAGGTGGTTAGAATGTATAGATGGACGGGTGTCTTCTTCTTCTTCGTCTTTCGGGTCGGCTCAGCGATCATCACCGGTAACCTGCTGGCTAACAGTACCGATATAAGTGAACCCGAGCCCCAATGGATCCGGTTTGGAGACCAGTCGTTTGTCCTACATGATGATTTGTCACAGGTTTTATGCCGGATGTCCTTCCTGAAGCAACCCTCAGGAAGGACACTGGCCCCCCTCCATTTATCCGGGTTTGAATGAAAATCCTATCATTAAAGAGTTCAGAGTTCAGCACCATGAAACGGACTGAGAATCGTAAAGCAGTTGAAGGTCCTCGTTTGTTTGACTTATTACTGCTGTATATGAAGGTTCACCGGGTTCCGCCTAAGATCACCAGTATTTGACGTCCTTCAGGAAGAACCAAGCCTTTTCCTCTTCAGCCCAGCATCATGTTGGAGAAGCCACCTAGCAACCGCGGCTAATTCAGGGAAAGAAATGAGCAGAGTTGTAGGAAAACTTTCAGAATGACCTCTCATTGTTTCCATCAAACAATCATTGACCATTAACTATTTCCTCCATATTCAGAAACATGTGGCTGCAAAGGCTGGGCCCGTATTTCCCGAGGACCGGTCTCTGAACCCATCTGGAGTATCTGCACTAGCCTCTAATTCTTCAGTCGGACATAGAGCTAAATCCCCGAATCCAATCAAAAGCTCCTGGGAGAGATATTTTTGACTCAGTAAGACGAGCTGTTATTAATAGATCCTTGGAGAAAAAGGGGGGAAAACCACAACAAACCTGCCCAGAGATGGATGGGTTGTCACCGCAGCGCTGTGATTTATCAGCCAGTGGCATCCGGCCTCCATCTCCCCTATTCCCTCTGCAGGCGCTCGACTGTTAGAACCAGCTCCCTGCTCTGTGGGTGAGGATCTGGAGCTCCAGCAAAAGGCCCTACAGCATCCCCTTCCTGTTTGGATGTTTAGTACAGGTTTAGTCCGAAGGACTTCCTCTCTCACCACAAGCTCACTGACGCTGCATCAGACTGACAGCAAATGCCAACTCTCAACAGGAGGAAACTATTCACATGAACCTCAAGCTTTTGATTATGGTCTGGATAAGTCTAACCCTTCCAACAGGATCAACATCCAAGTCAAAGCATTCATACTATCAGAAGACACAAGGAGTAGGGATTTAGAACAACACGGTCCCGCAAAATACTGCAACAGCCCTCTATTCTATGCCGTACAGGCGTCTACAGGGGGATAGAACCGTTCAGGGGGATAGAACCGTTCTGTAGACATGCGCAGAGGAAATACACTGCTCAGGTAATTATCTCCCGAAAAGTCGGGGAGATAACGGATAGGACTTAGAAAACCCCCAATGAAACATGTTTTTTTTTACCACATAAAATAACTTCACATTTCATTTGAGAGGTTCAATTGGGGATTGTTTGTACCACAGAGTGGATTGGCACCTTTAGGTGGTGTAGGCCCAGAGTACGTTTGAAAGCATCATGATGTCATATGGTGGGAAATGAAAATGTCCGGAAAATGTTAGCAAGAAAAGGAGACATCGCACGATGAAGAAAAACTCTCAATCCATCGCATCTGCATGTGCCGCAGGGGCAAATGGGGTTAGTTAGTAAGTTCGTAAGTTGATATCTTAAACGTAACTATCGGAGGATGCAAAAAGGATTTCAGTGCAAACTGGCGATAAAGTTGGATCTTATGGTATTATAATGATGCAGTCAACACGTACAAACCCAGTAAAACCTTTGGACAGAAACATTTGCATGTCTAGCGGAACGACTGCGGACCTTTTCATCACCTCTTCCATAAGCTGGAGGAAATAAGCCAGAGGAAGGAAAGGAGTGGTTCTGCCTTCAGCCGGTTTCCACACCTACACTGTAGGAACGCCGCAGTTTATCGCTGAAATATACGAGGGGATCAAATACACAAGCTCTGATAGATCAGAAATGAATAAGCTTTGGAGAAATCCTTACCCCCAGAGAGTCACAGCAGGCAGGTCGCTGACAGAATCGCATGTCTGGTTCTGTAAAAATATGAAAAGAGGAAGTATAGTCCAGGCAACGCCCCAAACTCCTGCCAGCGTTGATAACGGGAGGTTCCTCCAACAATCCATCAGCTCTACGCTTTAATTGGTCTTTCTAAGTCCAGTCTGGTTTCCCCCAGTGATCCCTCAGGAAGGTGAGTCATTTCAAGATTTGGCTAAAGGTTACATTCAAACAAATGAGCTGTGACGTAGAGTCAGAGCATCAGCTTCAGGAGAAGCCCCCGGGAGCAGACGTGTGGGGAAAGGGTAATAACGCCGTTCATCTAGGTACTTCTCTGGGTTTGCTTTTCTTCCCGTTTTCTCCAGACTTTTCTGCTTTGGGGCAGAACGCAGAGAAAAGAAAGTTACATGTAACAAAGATGAAAAGGTGAGATTGTTGCTGGCAAACGTTCCAGGGAACTGAGCGAGCAGTAGGCCCATTCCCTCCCCCCGGACTGGACCCAGTCATGCAACAAACAGATAAATGTGCTGATGTAGGCTGGCAATTATGCATAACTACTCACAAGAGAGGCTGTGTTGTCATTGGCACCACAAATCAACGTCTGTTTAGAACTCGGACTGAACAACTCTGGTCATTCCAGGTGGTACCATTAAAGAAACGCTGCTGTCAACTCTGGTTCTGTTTGTCAGAGGGGTCTACACGTAGGAAGTTACCATCTAATGAATCATTTACTTTAGTCATTAATCACTCTACTCAAACGGAATGCTAATCGAATCATTGTGTCCCCAGAAAGTCGGGCTTATCGTGGAATCGTCCGAGTCAGATTGGTTGTGTTAACGCGATAAGTCAAAAACTCTTGCAGGCATCATTTACACAGTTTTTATGCTGGTAGACCTCAGTGTGAGGAAGGACTGGATTGATATTGGGAAAGGCTAGTTACATATTTCCGGCCCTAGGGGGAGCTTTATCTCCAAAAGCTTTCAGACCATAATTGCACAACTGTTGGCCCTGTTTAATCCATATTCGGTGCAGATGGATCAACTTGAGATCTATTGAGTAAATTAAATATTTTACTTGAATAGTTCATATTTTACTCACAGGGGGATTTTTTTTTACAAAAAAATGTTTCTTGGACATAACTTCACTTTAGATTCAGATTAAATGTTTTTTCTGAAACAAAGTGTATCGCGTAAAGAAAGCTGGGACCAACGGATTGAGAAATTATGGGCCGATGGCGTCGGAAAAACTCGTAGTTGTTGTGGTGCAGATAGAAAACAAAGAGGAGGGGGACTGGCATGGGGATACCTTCTGAGAGGATCAGCCCTTCCAAGACCAAACACCTTCTTAAACACCTTCAACATCTTTCCTTCTCTTTGCATTCCTACTGCCAAAAGGAACACTGGAAGTGTTTGGTAGAGCAACATCACTTCTGGCCGACGTAGAAAAACAAGATTGTCTGTTCGAGGTTGACGGTTACGTCACTCAGGGTTTTTCTTGTACTCGGGTAGAAGGTATCCTGTAGCAGGAGCTCGTACGTTTCTCCAAACCGAGTTCCGGGAACTGCAGTCGCTGCTGATTCCTGTACAGATGCAACACACTGGTTGATTTTCAGACTATTGACAGGTTCTTGAAACAAGTATCTGAGATGATTTGTCCAGTCTGTCCCTCCAAAAATTCCACAATCGGCATTTCTTTCTCGTTGTATTTGGACGGCCAACAGGAGGGTAAGTTGTGTGAGCTAGCTTGTGGTCGGTATAGCAACGTCACCTACAAGTCAAACAACAACATAGTTGTTACGGATGAAGTTGACAATGTTGCTTTTGCGGATTCAACCGTCAACCAATCATCATCATACTCCTGTCACTGCTGGAAGAGTGGGATTGGATTGTTCTAAGAACAGCTGTTCTTGGGGTCCAGATCAAATACAAAGCGGGCTTCTTAGAACTGAGCTCCTAGAACTTCAGTTGTCCGGTCCAAAAATGCTCTCTGAAAGGAAATGCCCATCCTTCAAGAATACCTTCCTTTGCCTCTATTCTCCTTTCATTGGGACCAACAAGAACAACACTGAAGTACCAATACTTGGAACTTTGTACCAAAGTCGAGGCATATTTGTTTGAATCACGATCAACTAGCAGAGCCTTTGTATTAATGCGAAAATTACACAACTATTAAATGGATCATTTTCAGAAGTTTTTGGGCCATCATTTCTCAAATGTTGGTCTGATTGAATCCAAATGTGGCGCATATGAATGGACTGGAGGAGATCTGTCTTCCATTTATCATGTTTTCACTCTTATTGGTCATATTTGACTCATTAGTGGGAACTTTGTAGAAGAAACACTGTTTCAAACATAACTCCTTAAAACTTAGTCCGATTGAGTCCAAACTGACCTCATATGAACTGCTTCAAAGAGGACTGACTTACATTTGTCGTATTTCATCGTCATTGTTCATATTTCACTAACTAGGTGGCTTTTCTGCAAAAAACACATATTTGGTCCGTTACTTCCAACCATACATCCGAATATGTTCTACGTTCTGATCTAACTTATTTCACTATCAGAGCTCATATTTTACCGCTTAGAAGGAGCTTTTTGTTGGAAAACCGTTTCTTCTGCTGAATTTCCCAAACAAAAGTCGGTTGACACGAGAAAACCGTGTCTCGTTTTATCGTATTATGAGCTCAGTAAAACCAGTTAACTGTATTTATCTTAATTATTGAGACATTATGGGATCTGATCCTAGAGCAGACTGCTGACATCATAGGTAGAGTCAATTTGGAGTGTTTATAGATTATTAATGGGTCACATCTAAGTTCAGTCAGGAGACTGCTTGTGCAACGCAGGGGATTGGGGGCTTTTCAGGGTCGGGTTATTGTGGTAGAGATACAACAGACAGGAGGCTTTCTATGAACTCCTGGCCGGGTCTTCAGTCTGAAAGCAGCTTCTGAGGGGAACCTCCCGCGGGTCAGTTTTCCTGAGAACTGAACACCCTCAGCATTTCGCTCTTTGGATTCTCAACCTCACTTCTGCATAATATACAAATCAGCGTTGTACGGATGAGGTCATACTCATACTCATACATATGTGCACAAGCAATCAACCTGCACATGCATCAGGAGACGGCTCCTCTCGCGCTCCGAGCGAACACCTACTCCGAAGCGGGAGCTCAAAGACATTCTGAGTAACTGGTCAGAAAACACCTGGGATCTACGCAGACGTACCTGATGTCATGTAAGCTGAGAATCACGGCCCGGGCCAATGCTATGACAAGCACATGTTACTACCAGCTAATCTTACATTGCCCTGGCTGACACTGCGTTGCGTGAGCTGATGTCACGCAGCATTACCTAATGACATACGGTATAGAGTTCTGAGTCCGGGGCCTAGACTTGCTGCCGGGCCAGGCTGACTTGGGTGGCTGTTTATGTTAAGGCAGAGCATTCCCTGTTCGCCCGGCAACCAAACGGTTTACGAGCAGTAACTCACTCACAAAGCGCAGGGCGGGCTGATTGCTCAGCTAATTGATCTCCACCGGAGATCACAGAGCCGCGCTCGTAAAGAATGGAACGCCTCCTATGACATCAGCGCGCGCTGCACAGTTAGACAAAGCGTGCGAGTCGGGGGGGGGGGTGTATATATCCCACACTGAGCGGGGCGGCCTGCAGGGAAAGCATCACATTGAAAACACCTTCATGCGTGCATACAAACACTTAGACTTCTGCATTGAGGAGAATATTTTACTTATAGTTTAGAAGGAAAGGTCACATAACAATGACCTCTGGACGAAAATGAAAATACTTGAGCCGTGAAAGTCTGGAAACACCCACAATGCCTCCTTATCTACAGTCTAGTGCCGGCTGTAGAACCTCAAATCTGTTTCCAACTGAAACATGGACTGCTTTTAATATGTGCAGGGTGAACGGCCTCGGAGGTCAAAGGTCAAACGTACCACTCGTCGGAGGACCCGGCAGGTGGGCTTGCCCTGTTTTAAGGGACCCACGAAACAACATGACGCAGAGGAGGCAGGAACCACAATCTCGTGCTGTTGAATTTGGCCGTTTGTTGATTAGTGAGCATCGTTTTATATAATTAGTTCCATAATGACTCACGTCTACGGCGCAGCAGATCGTGGTTTCAGTCCATTTCTTCATGTACTGCAGACTTTTCTGTGTTTAATCTGGACTATTACGGTCGCTCAGATTCGCTGCTGCAGATCCAGGACTACTTTGAATACAGCTGACGTCACCGTGAGCGGATATTGTATTAGAAGGAGAGGATTGGATGTTGGCAGGAATGTTAGGAGCCGTCAGACCTGCCTGAACGATAATAATAATGATAATAAAATCCTTTAAATAAGAAGGTTGCTCTGTAAAATGAATTGCATGTCATGTTAGCCCCGGTTGCACGGATGACGTTTCTTGGAAGCTGCCATTCTGTTGCTGCGGTTTCAGAGATTTACAAGATCGTATAAAGTTCTCTAGTAGTATGTTTGCACCATCATTCCTCCTCAACCCAATATTCTCCAAATGCTCTGAAACAGAATCGCTTGGCTTGTTATCCTCTGCATTTTTGCAATGAAAACTAAAACCCTGATGGCTGGAAAAGCTTCTTGACCAAGAACCCTGAAGCCTCCGCTCAGACTTCTCCTAACAATGTTCCTCCTTTGGATAAACTTAGCGACGGGCAGATTTGGAACATGCTCGGACTCGGATGAACCGGGGTGAGATGGCTTGAGATAGCCTTTTATCTCAGGATGACTCAATTCATTAGCCTAGCTTATGCCTTTTCATCTCTTATCTGGTCCCAGGACACAAATTGCCCTCCTCTGTGGTTCGGCAGCTCCCCGGAGGTGAAAGGCGAGCTGAGTGATGGCTCATTATGTTTCTCGTTGCACAAATCCCCACAGGGGAAAGAGGTGCTGCTGCCAGATTGACCATGATGGGATTATTAGACTGGTAGCATTTGTTCTAACAGAACCAGACTGATACAACTTTACGGCTCTGTTAGACTTGGCCTTTGGTAATAACTCTGATGGGGACAAAAGTGATGTTTGTCACTTTGGCCCTTTAACGTGCGGCCCAACTGTTTGGTTGAGCTCACCTTGAGTCTCTGAGATCCAGGCTGTTAATAATGGGACCCAGTGGCAGCATGTATATGCGGAATAGTAAGGGGCCACGGATGGAGCCCCGGGGGACACCACAGGTCAAAGGGGCCACAGAGGAGGAGGCATTTGGCTTCGGAGAAAGTCCTATTCAGTGAGTTTTTTGTCATATTGAAAATAGCAGGTGACGACTTACTAAACAGAATGTTCGTACAATCAAACAAAAAAAAGTATTAGGGGTCAAACAGCTTTCTAAAAACAGGCGTCACCAAAAGTCTGGGCTCATCTAATTATAATGGAGTATTTTTCATGAAATACAACTTTTCCCAAAGAAATGATTTTACTGTTTATAAACACTATCTAAATAAATATCCCAAGGAAAATGAATGAAATGCAAATAAATAATGTTTCTATAGTTTAATTTTTCGTGGTAAGGACATCAAAGGGTCAATGTCCCCTCGTGCATTCCTGTCATCCTCGTGGGATGATCACTTTTAAGATATAGACTGAATATCTTTCAAACTTTTCCCAAAATCCAAAAAAAAAATGACACGCAAAATGTTTTTGGGATTATACCCTAAAAGAGTCAAAAGTCCATGAAATGATTAATCAGAAAAACACATATTACTCAAACCCAGGCATCTGTTTGGGGGCGCGGCTACCACCAGACCCTATAATCCGATACTATTCCAACACTATGGGTGGTTTTACACCCATCTTGTTCGCTCAGGATTTTTGGACTTCTCCGTTTGGGTCGGGCCAACTTTGCAGGTGTGAATCTTCCTGTAGACCCGGGTCTGGATCACACAGCCATAGACGGGTCCAACAAAAAGAAGTGGTCTTAGTCCAGATCAATCTGAGCCTGAGTTTGTTTCCAGCATGAAAGCAGTTTTTTGGGTGCAGCAGACAGGATGGCTTAGAGGATCCAGGAGTTTTAATAAACTTAAATAATAACGAGAGACAGGATTTGATTTATGTGGGAATAATGCTGGAATCTTGACATTTTATTTTTTCTAAAGATCAACCATGTTTATGGGGCTGGTATCTATGAGTGAAGTCTGGCTGCAACAAATCCTGCAACTTTAAAATGAGGATACACGACTGAGAGTTTAATGCTACAAAGGGCATGAATTCAGTTGGATTCTAGCTTACAATACAGGGAGCAGACTTTTGAATTGTTTGACTTGAGCTTTGAAATCATCGCCTGGAAAACACATTTCTATTTCTTCTTAAGACAAAAACTTCTCGTGGAAATACTGAGGAGGGATTTCACGCCCTCCATTTCATTTTGTTTGATAAACTCAATAAAAAGACTTAAATGAAGTATTTACAGCTTAAATGAATGCGTTACACTCAAATATACTTCATTTACAGTTATTTATTTTAGAGTTATATAGTTTATATAGTTAGTTTATGTAGTATACATTTTTTAAATTTTTTACAGTGTATGATTAAACCCCATTAGGGTAAAAAAAAAAATCTAATTCAATCTAATTAAAAAACTTTTTTACACGGTTTAACCTTCAATAATGTAAAAAATAAAACAGTAAATAAAGATTTGTTTATTATAACTGCACAAATCTGACATTTTATTTCTGCACTGTTTAAATATAAATGTTGAAAAAAAAAAAGACTTACAGAATTAAATGAATCTTTTCAACTTACATTTTAGATGCAATAATACTTAATTAAATTCAGCAGTGAACAGATTCTTTTTTTTAAACTTTTTGTACAGTGTAGGCTTCGTTTCTCAACCCAACTACGGTGTGAAGCTCCTGTGGATCGCTTCGAACCCTCACTACTTTGCTTGCACCAGCTTCTCATCGCGTGTGAATGTAGTTTTTAGGGAGTTTTGACTCACGAGTCTCATCTTCGGCCTTTAAGAACAGGAGCTGTTATTTAATGTTGTGGTATTTGTGATGGTCGTTCATTCATATCCTGGTGAGGGAAAAGCCCCCGTAGCTCCGTCACGGTTCCTGATCAGCACAGACTCAGGTAGAAGCGAGTGAAGCCAGTTTCCTGCTCTGTAATATGCGTCTGATTAGAACCACATCACATGTACCAACTCCTCATGTTGTACTTCTGCTGTTTTCCATCTCCTTTGCAACACGATCGAAGAGGACGCCTGAAACGATCCTCCAGTTGGCACACATCTTCTTCTGCTTGGATTGTGTACGAGTCCTCAAAGATCTCTGTGTAAACCTGCACCGTCCTGCGCAAGATAGAAATCTCCCTGAAACAACTCCAATTCTTTCTCTTTCACTGTTTACATTCTTTGCCCGGGGTGAAATCATCAACAGCAGTCCAGAAACTTGTTAAGACATTAATCATCTGGAGAGCTTGTTGCCGGAGTCCTTTGTTGTCGTCCTCATCAAAATCACAGCTGCCGCGGCGAGGTGTGGCAGAAATGATTGCGGTCGGAAAAGTGTGTCTGGTGGCCGCAGGACGCGGTTGAGCTGACAGATCGCAGCACTTTTGTTTTGGGTTGGTGCTTTGCAGCGTCATTAGCATTGCTAAAAAGGACTGCACTCTTTAGAGCCACGGCAGCTGATACCACTTTCCTGTAAAACTCAATTTATGAGTGTTTTATTGGACCTTCAAAGTAGAAATCGTTTACAATTTATGTCCAGTCTTGTATAATGAGTTGTCCGCTCCATCTCTTTTTATGGGATGTGATGCAAATTCTTCATAATTCTTCGGAGAAACTGTGTCCAGGGAATAAAAACATAATCATTTCCTCAACAACCTTCTATTTTCAGCCCTGCTATGACTTCATGCATCAACGCCGCCTCACGCGTCTCCGTTTTCAGATGAAATAACAGCATTAAAAGGTGATTACCTTCATCAGTTCCAGTAGGAGTGTTAGGTGGGAGGTCGTTGTGGTCGACCTGTTAAAGCGAAGGACTAGAAATCCATTGGGGGCTCCCCCCGCGGGTTCCATCCTGCCGACAACGCAAAATATTTTGCGTGGGTAGAGAAACCCAATCGGAAGAGCGGAAGGTAGCCGGTTCGAGTCTCAGCAGGGTCTACATATCGTAGGGTCCTTGACCCAGACCCTGACACCCTAGCTCCCCAGGGTCTTCAAGGGGGCTGCCTACTGCTCCCTCAGGGAGGGGTCAACGGCAGAGAAAATAATCCCACTATGTTGTACTGCATGTGATTAATAACGATTACATGGGTATTATTACATATTTATAACTACCTGTAACCGCGGCGTTTGTAAAAGTAGAACATGTTGATAATAAGAACCTCAATGTTTATTACATACGCAATTTTACAAAAGCCGCAACGGAAGTACCAAATGAAAAGCTCCATACAGAAACCCCCCTCTATCAACGGTCCAACTTACCGTTGGTTCTGTGCCAGTGCCTAGGAGGGGGGGGGGGATAAAAAATGAGGATATACCACATCATCATCTGCATACCACATCATCATCTGCAAACAAGAACAGCTCTGGCACCTAAAAATGGTTACTTCAGAGCAACTTAAGATCACTAGATTAGAAGCAACAAGCGCTTGACACACTGGGGGTGAGATTCTCATAGCAAACCCAAAAGTTTCTTTTAAACCACCTGGATGCACCTTCAACATTTAGATTAAGATTGGACATTTTAGGTTATGATGAATGTTTTTAAGTAATGCTACACTGCTGCCCAGATAAATGATCAAAATGTGGGAGAAAGCAACATTATCGCTGTCAGAGTTCAGTTTGTCCCTGTTGGCCCTCAGATAAATCATCATCCCTTTTAAGAAGTTGGCAGTGTGTGGTTGCAGTGTTTTGGCTTTTGGTTTGGATCATGTTTTTCTTCAAAGTTCTCGTATTAGTGTCCGTAATATAAATCATGCTTCTTTTCTTCTTTTTGAAACAACATGTGAAAAAGTTCAGAACGCTTTGGTTTGGTTTTTCCTTCAGGGAACGGCGTTAGATTTATTTCAGCCGTGTATGTGAGAAAGTGAGGAGCGCGCTGAAAATAAAACTAGACCGGCTCTGATCCAGCACAAACCTCTGACAATACTGGATATGTCCAAAAGTGTTTATTATGGTGAGATGTGGTGTAGCCAGGTTTCAGCGTTTCCTTTCAATCTTCTCTAATGAGCCCATAGATGGGAGGGTCAGTGTTTGCAGAGACCCTGCGTCTGCATTTCTTCATCCATCAGCCAGCCGCCTCCGGGAGGCGGGCTTGTAGCCTCCAGCCAATGAGAGGATGAGGTCAAACTATCGGCTGACAAGCTCAGAACCTCCCACCCTAGCAGAATGTCTGAGACAGGGTTAAATTGGTGAAAATGAAAATGAACTGCTTCAGAAATCTCAAAGATTAAAAAGGAATCTCTTCACCGTCATTATTGAATTCTGTAGTTTAGTTCCCTCTTTCGCTTGAGGCAGCAACACATTCCCAACCCACAGGGGACAGTCCACCATTTATTGGCAAAGCTACAAACTCAGATGCAAATAGTTCCAGTGTAGCTAACGGACCGTTGAAGCCAACAGAACCACATCATCTGCAAACAGCAGGAAGGCAATTTTTAGCTCCCAAGACCGGAGGCACTCCTCACCTCGACTGTGCCTTAAGATTTTGTCCAGGAATATCAAGAACGGGATCGGATACAAGAGACAACCTGCCTGGAGTCCAACGCGACTGGGTTCAGGAGCTCCTCAAAGTGTTCTTTTATTATCGGTGATTTCCTGAGTATGTGACCCACTCGGATTCCCTGTCCCCAACCTCGTCGGAAGTCAGAAGATCAGACAGACTCTGCCAGACGTTCCCAGTTTACCCTCACTACTTGTTTGGGTTTACCAGATCTGTCCCCCGCCATCTGATCCAACTCATGACCAGGTGCTGCTCCTCTCTATAACCCAGTGTCCTAGACGTGCCAGCCCAGATCTGATGATACGATCGGAGCTGATCATAGATCTTTGGCCTACAGTCAGGTTCTGATCGGCCGACCATTCCTCCCAATCACGCCCCTTCAGGTTTCTGCATCTTTGCCAACACGGGCGTTAAAGTCGCGCAGGAATCCCTGGATAGATCCTGTCTAGGACCCACACACTCTAAAAAGGCTGGATTCTCTGAACTGTTGTTCGGTACATGAACACAGACCGCAATCAGAGCCTTCCTTCCTGCAACCTTCCTTCCTAGCATGGAGGCCACAGAGACACTTGTAAGTATTCCAACAACCCCCCCCCCCCCCCGATGATTCACACCATGGGTTACGTTGGAAAAGGAGGGAATCTAACTTTCCAGGGTTTTGGTTCTGGAACCAGAGCTGTGGGTAGAAAAGAGCCCAACTAAACCTAGGTGGTACCGCTACATCTCCCGCACAAGCGCTGGTCCTTCTGCCATCAGAGAGGTGGCGTTCAACCTACCTAAAACCAGTCGGCACGCCCAGGTGCCCTTCGTCACCTGATAACAGTAATGCTTTGCGCCTGACCATACAGGTGATGAGCCCATAGGGCGGCGGGTCCAAGAAGCTTCTTCAGGCTGAGCTCAGAAGAACCCCATGGAAAGAGGCTCGGCAACCAGATGCTGGCCGACGAGCTCCCTTCCCAGGTCTGGGTGTGCCGCTCTCCCTATTCCAGGAGAGGTGTCACAACATCTTTGGTGCCTATTCTTTGGGGAAAGTTTTGAATTTCATCTCCTTCAATGGAGATTTTAGGAAGATGGGAAATCCCCTCTTTACCACATGACAATAGCCTGAAACCTGGATTTGTCCGATTCAAGTTGAGCTAAATGAGAAAAAAAATAACGAGGGTTTTTTCCATAAGTAACTGCATCATCTGCATCTGCCTTTTCTTTCTGGGCTTAGTAAACTGGTATCTTAACTTATCTTATCTTAAATCGTCAGTAGTGAATTCAAATAGCAAATATGGGAATGAAGAAAACTACGAGGAATAGAATCATTTCCCAAACAGCTGAACGCTCCACTTCACAAATGATCGACTTTGTGTCCAACGTTTGTGTAGAAATAATATTAAAAAAAAAAAAGAATGTTTGAGAAACGCTTTTGAAAGGAAACGTAACGAACGAACGACTGTGTTGGGAGGAAGGACCCTCCTGTATCCTCTTCACGCTCGCGCTGTGGTCCTGATTATTTAAGTTACACAGTAAAAGAATGAGAAAATCCTGTTTCATTTCTCTGATTTGTTTTTTGTTGTTGTTTATGCCACTTCTGTGCTTCGTGCACTCGGTAAGTCGCTCAGCCAGTGATGCTTTCTCTCTCTGCCGGGGAAGTCTACTCATTCAGCCAAAGTGGAACATCATTTTAGTTGGCCCTATTCCAGAATGTAATGGCTCCTTCCTAGGCTGCTGCTGCACTTACCTCCAGGTTTCATGAAAATAAGGGCGGTGGATTTGGAGCGGTGAACCACAACCACATTCACCTCAACCGTTGTTTGTATGTTCCGGTATGTACGCATGTGTCTGACATCGCCATCCGCTAAGCCAACTGTTAGGAGAATCTCTTCAGTAATCTGTTAAGGGCCTACTGTTGTCTTTACTCACATGTGATGAACCTTGTTGGATCTGACGTACGTCATCAGTCTGTGATACAGGATTACCCACAGTCAGAGTCACCGATCCAGAATAAACAAGAGTTGTGCCTGAATTCTATCTTTTCCATATCCCTCTCCCTCTCACGCTCTCTCTCTCCCCCTCTCTCTCCCTCTCATGCTCTTTCTCACCTTCTCACTCGCTCTCTCTCTCCCTCTCTCTCTCTCTCTCTCATGCTCTCTCTTTCTCTCTCTCCCTCTCACGCGCTCACTCACTCTCTCTCACTCGCTCTCTCTCCCTCTCATGCTCACTCTCTCACTCTCTCTCTCATGCTCTTTCTCACTCTCTCACTCGCTCTCTCTCTCCCTCTCATGCTCACTCTCTCTCTCTCTCTCTCTCATGCTCTTTCTCACTCTCTCACTCGCTCTCTCTCTCCCTCTCATGCTCTCTCTCACTCTCTCACTCGCGCTCTCTCTATATTGCTCTCCCTCTCTCTTTCCGTCTCAAGCTCTCTCTCTCACTCGCTGTCTTTCTCTCTCTCGCTCTCCCCCTCCCTCTCTCTCTCCCTATCTCTCTCACGCTCTCCCTCTCTCTCTCACGCTCTCTCTCTCTCTCTCTCTCTCTCTCGCACACACACACACACACACATTACATGGTTAGACAACAAAAACCTGTGACAATTTTGCTGAAGTTCTGCTGCTGCGGTACTGAAGTCCTCCAAGCATCCATAACCAGATTTAATTTGCGATCCAGGCGTACGGATGTCGTTCAGCGTTCTCTCCTCTGTGGACGCCTCCACCAACCTGTGGGATGTTCTATAGTTTGCCCCCCCAGCATCTATCAGCCCTTCCTTAAGCCCGATAGGTGGCTCTTGAACATAAATAGATTGGACCAGCACAGCCCTGAGTGGGCTCTTCAATCCAAATGAAAGCCAATCCAGAGAAAAACACTTTAATACTCTGCTCTTTCTGACATTTTGAAAGAAGCTAATTTACTGAAACCTGACTTTAATGCACTCATTCTGCACTTGAAACTTTTTGAATGTATTCAATAGTGTATAACATGTGATGAACAAACATCTCCTTCGGCTTCTCGTTCCTAAAGATCCACTGGTAGTAATCATGTGACTACACACAATAATCTGGAGACACGCCCAATGGAAAAGTAACTTTTAGAAAGTTTCTGTAGACTCAGTTAATATTGTCTATTACCTACATTGTTATTACACTAGTCGTAGGACGGACCAACAAACGGATTATTTGCTTTTGGGAAGTTTTGTTGTACCTCATTGTTTGGATTCTGAGGTTTTTTACGCTCCACCAAAGGAGGCATGTGTGGTTCTGCTTGTCCGTCCTGTCCTTGCAGAGGGTAAGATGTATCTACATCTCCTCTAACACCACCGGATACTCCTCCATTATAGGTCCGCCTCTCGCAACTGCTGTCTGAATTTGGGGGATTTTTACGTCAGTTAGCTCGCAGTAAACCTTTCTGAAGTTCCTGATCTCGCCGCTTCAGCAGCATGTGGGGGCGTCTGAGTCCCTGCAGGTTTAAAATCCAATGTTTTATCGGCGTGAGGCGAGTAATCTGTCGGCCAGGAGTCCTTGCAGGCCTCAGTGGTACGAACATCCTCCAGAACGGTACTACAAATGAACAATTGTACAATTACCCCCCTGTGATTGAGCTCCTCAAAGTAAATGTGCCGTTATGTCCCAAACACAGAGTTATTGGTAAAGAAAACTCCCCGTGAGTAAAATATAAACTACTCCAGTGTCATATAGCATACGTTCAAGATAGATCTCCTCTGTTCCATTTAGTCCTTATTTGGGACTTATGAATGGACTCAATGGTTGAGAAATTATGGGTAGAACAGTTTTTGATGCTAAAGCTCCCCCTAGTGTCAGAAATATAAAATCCCATCAGGATCCTCCTCGTACCAAAGTCTATGTGATTATGAAATTTCTGGAAAAAGTAGTCAAGTTTTATCACGCTGACTGAATTCAATCGCACCAACTTTGGACCAAATCGACTAACGGTTGAGAAATAATTTCCAGAAAACATTGAGAAATAAAGCTCCCCCTAGTGTCTGAACTATAGAACGGACTTTCCCCCAAATCAATCCAGTTAGTCCTCGCACTGGAGTCTATGTGGGGATAAAATTTGAAAATAATCCATGATGTATTTTTTTGAGTTATTGCGTTAACAAGAAAATCAGCGGCGGATGCGGCGGCGCTGATGGTTCCATCATATCCAGAACTTTTCAGGGATTTCATTTGTGTATAACATTCCTTTAGTCAGAGAATATTGCTTTAGATACATATATTTATATTTATATATATATTAATATGCTAAGCAGAGCAGGAGAAACCTTCTGTCACGTAAAAAAGTCATCTTTGCGTGGAAAACCCAAAAATAAAATTATAAAATGAAATATTTTTTGAAGGGTTTAATTAATGTGGGAAATTTGGGGACATTAGGATGTATAGTTTCAAGCTCAAACATGTTTACTTTGAAACAACAAAGACAAAAAAAATGAGCAGGGAGTTCAGAAGGTCTTGGATAGCCGAGATTCTGAGTTTGACTCCCACCTATTGGGGACCTATTGATGCCGTCCCGACCCGGTGGATCAGGGTTAGGTCAGGTAAAGCATCCAGTGTGAGAAGAATCCAAACCTGCCCCAGCTTCCCATCCCAGATGAGACTCATCTCTACATCCGTGACACTTAATCAACAGCAGGCTGAAAAAAACCCGCAACTTATTAATTCTGATCCAGTCCTGTTAAAGTTTATCAGTTGATGACAACGCTCATAAAAAACCCTTTTCTGGCCTTCTCACCCTTTCATATTCTCAGGCCTATAAAGCGGAGGGAGTCTTAACACATCTGAGCGGCATGTGTGTCCAAAATTAGAGAAAGACAAGCCGGCCGACTTCCTGTTCCTCCCAGCACACATGTACTCGGCTACAGAAATAATTGAAACAGCTCTTCTAGACTTTCAGAATAGGAGTGGAACTGAGAGGATCACACTTTGATCATAAAAGTAGTAATGTCAGGCGGCTTAGGACAATGAGAAACATCATTCACTGCTTCACAGGCGCTCCGTCACACCGATGGCGTTCAGAGGCAGTAGGTCTTCCATCAGACTGTCACGTGATGGACACAGACCTGGAAAACACAATACAGCCCACAATGACCCCACTAACAGTTTAACCCTTTAATACCTTCATCAACTGTTGGGTCCAGCACATTTTGATATGACCCAGGGGCAGCAGGTATATGCCAGGGAGTAAGGGGCCAAGAATAGAGCCGTGGGGGACACCACAGGTCGAAGGACCCATTAAATATGGCTACCGAGAGAGTCTTATTTCATAAGTACAATTATTTTTGGCATGTTAAAGCCGAACAGAACTTGGCCAGTTGGTCATCCCCGACAGCCGGTGTTTGTCCCCGAGAAGCCCCCAATTAAATGTGAAGTTATTCCCACAGTATTTGAAGTAAGAATGAAAAGCTCTCTGCAATAGGTAAAGCATGTACCGTTGGATTCAAATATTGGTTCAGTGTGATAGAAGCATCTCCTCGTTTCAATTCATACCTAACAATTTGGACTAAATCGGATCAATTGTCGACAAATTGTGGCCCGAAATCTTTTGGAGGTAAAGCTCACCCTAGTGTCATAAATATACAACCGCCCTTTCCCAAAATCACTCCAGTTCTTCCCCGCACTAAGTTCTATGAGGATGTAAAGTTTGTAATGAAGCCATGAAGAAGGTTCTGAGTTATCGCGTTACGCGTAATAACCCCGACTTCTCATGGGTATAAAAAAGAGAAAATAGGCTCAAACTGTTTTCTTGAAGAAAAAAAAAATGCTTTGCCAAAAGGTCCAGCTCATCAAATCAGAATTGACTATTACTGATGACGATATCAAGTTTTTCTTTTTTTACTGCTTGAAGTCATGCCTCACCAAATGATTTTTGTCTTTTTAAGGTAAATTTAGATCACAAAGCACTCAATTCTTCTCCTCGTGGTTTCACAACATCCACTACTTACCTCACAAAGATCCTTCATAACACGAACTGCCGAAGAAGAGAAGAAAAACAGGGTTAAATGTTCCACACACCTTCAGTGATTGTCAGAGGCGTGAGCGATGTCGTGAGTGGCGTTTAGAGCCCGTTGCTATAAACCGGTCTTATCGGCGCTGAAGCTATTGTCACTGCTGGACAGCCAGTGGCGTTCCAGCGTGAGCAGAGCGGGGATGTGTGGCTGAGATAGCGCAGCGTTCATCAGAAGGACCCGCCGACAGCTGTGGAGATAACGTTAATAGTCTTATTACGTCCAGCATGATGTTTTTATCGGGAAACGAATGCTGCAGGATTCCTGGATTCTCCGCTGGAAGATGAGATCAATGCTTACAATGTATAGGCTGCTGTTGTGTTTTTTGAAAGTGTGCTGTGAAGGGGCAGCGGCGGTGTTACTTTGGAAGATTAAAGTTAAGTACCAGCATCGGTTTTCCTCTGCAACAAGAAGAGCATTCCATTTCCCATTCATGAAAAAAGCCCTGTTGGTTTTTCCCCTCACACTTCCCTTAAGTGGAGATAACATCTGGGATAAGAAAGCAGTAAAGAGTCAGAGGGAAAGGGAGGTGTGTGTGGTGTGTGTGTGTGTGTGTGTGTGTGTGTGTGTGTGTGTGTGTGTGTGTGTGTGTGTGTGTGTGTGTGTGCGCGTGTGATCTCTTCAAAGCCTGCTTTAGTGTCTCGGATCATCCCAGGAGAGGGAAGTGAGGGAGATAAGCCTGCGACAGCTGCAAAACACCTCTGTGTATGTGTGTGTGTGTGTGTGTGTGTGTTTGTTGGTCGTGTGTGTGTGGGCCCCCCAAAAGTGTGTTTCTGAATCCCGCCCACCTGCTAGCTCCGCTCCCTCATGGCAGGTGTGCGCTGGTTTGTTCGTGATTCAGACGGGAACATATGTGACAGTCTTATCACCTGAATCTCCCGCATTGATGGAGGGATTAGCGGAATGTGAGGAAGAGTGAGGGCTGCTCATTTGGCCCGATGGAGGCTCAACATGACATGAAGATGGAGGTCAAACTCTTTCTATTAAGATAATAGAACTATTCAGCTTATAGAGAGTAGGAAACATTCTTTTTGCGAAATCATTTAATCAGTTATTAAAGGCATTACAAGGAAATATAAGAAGAAGACTACATTTCCCATGAGCACCGCTGTTTTGTTCATTAATAACCCACGCCTTTAATTCACAAATGAAATGCCAGTGTATTTAAGCTTATCACATATTTCTTCTTTAAACTGTTTGCAGAATGCAGTTTATTTCTCGACATGTAGGAGAAACGACTTTAACTGATAACTTTACCAATAATAATAAGAAAAACTTTGAGAAAATAAATTTGAATCAGAGACTCAAGATTTCATCACGTTCCTTCAAACAGCGAGATTTCTTTTCAGATTTCAATGAAAAAGAGATAAATACAGTTTTGTGTGTCGAGGCCAACATAGTGATGGATATTTGGACTGAGTCACATCAAAGATCAGAGGGGAAACAAATTCCACGGGTATGGAAGAGGATTGGGGCCACAAATGGCTACCAGCAAAATCTTTTCTGGAATTCAGACTTTATTCTCAGAATCCTGACTTTAAGCCCAGAATTCTGACTTTAGTCTCAGAATACTTACTTTATTCTCAGAGTTCTGACTTTAAACTCAGAATACTGACTTTATTCTCAGAATACTGACTTTATTTTCTGAATTTTGACTTTATTCACAGAATCCCGACTTTAAGCCCAGAGTTATGACTTTAATCTGAAAATACTGACCTTATTCTCTGAATTTCGACTTTAAACCCAGGATCCCGACTTTATTCTCAGAGTTCTGACTTTAAACTCAGAATACTGACTTTAAACTCAGAATACTGACTTTATTCTCAGAATTCTGACTTTAATCTCAGAATACTGACTTTATTCTCAGAATTTTGACTTTATTCACAGAATCCTGATCTGGGGGCTGCGTCGACTGTTTCACTGAATCCATTATTATAATTGTCATCGCCGTCGCCGCAGGTCCTTCAACGCCGTCACTCAAAAACCATTTCATGGATGGTTTCTACACCACACGGTCCTACCAGGAGACCCTGATGTTCCTGATGGAGGTCATCTCATTTCCTCAGGATCTTCTTGCAGCGTGGTCTTCCTGTAGTCGGGTTCTTCAGTCTGAGAGTTTGAAGTTTCTCAGATGAAAAGGAATTGTAGCCATGCCAAGGAGATGGGAAACATGAAGATCGAGCAAACTGGCGTTAGATGTCTCCATGATGTCAGAGCCGCACAGACTGTTCCACTCAATCTATTATTAACGCCATCGCCACTGATCCTTCAACGCCGTAACTCAAAAACTGTTTCATGGATCTTTTTCAAATTTTATATCCCCACAGAACTTAGTATGAGGAAGAGCTGGAGTGTTTTCCAGAAAGGTCAGTTATATTGGTCTGACACTAGGGGGAGCTTTATCTCCAAAAGTTTTTGGAGCATAGTTTCACAACCGTTGGTCCCATTTAGTCCAAATCAGGTGCAGATGAATCGGCTCCAGGAAATCTAGCTTGTATATGTTTTAATCCTCTAATCGTGACATAACATAAACCTTTAGTTTGAGGTGGAGTTCCATCAGGGGGAAAGTGCTTGAAGAGGGGATTTGGGATAGAAGCTCTCTGTCGTTGGTCCAGTTTCACATTCAAAGTTTTTTGGTAGGAGCTGATTCTGGTTCTGGTGGGCTGCTGTGGTTACATGGACTGGCCACTCTGTCAGACTGGTTTGGATAATACATGGTGAGGAGAGGAGACACCTCTATTTATATGAGACGCAATTTATTTTTTATAGATTATTATTTATTTCATTTGGAGCGTGAGGGAAAACGAACTTTAGGGTCAATAACAACTGACTGTAAAAATACAAATCCTTCGGCAGTCTCAGATGTGTGGGAGAGCGGAAAAAAGTTTTCCTGCCTGACATCAGCAGGGTTCAAAGGTCAAATACACAAGCAGGTGGCCAAGTAAAAGAGAGCCTGGACCGGGCGTTTCTTTTCAAGGCTGCCTGATTCTCAGGACAGATAGAGCCGAGCCACGCCATCTGTTCCACTGACGGGTTTTTCTTCATACCACAAAGACGTTACCGGAGACTCTGGTGCTCCTGATGGAGGTCATCTCATTTCCTCATGATCGTCACGCAGCGTGGTCCTTCCGGTGGCTCAGCTGAAAAGGAATTGTAGCCATGGGAAAACATGAAAGTCAACCAAACTGGCGTTAGATGGTCTTCATGATGTCAGAGCTGCGCAGACTGTTTCACTTAATCTGTTATTGATCCTTCAACGCCATAACTCCAGAACTGTTTCATGGATCATTCTCAAATTTTATACCCACACAGACGTTTGTGTGAGGAAGAACTGGGGTGTTTTTGGGAAAGGTCAGTTGTATATTTCTGACACTAGGAGGAGCTTTCAGGCTAACATTTCTCAGCCGTGGGTCCCATTTAGTCCAAATTTGGTGCTTATGAATCGACTCAAGGAGATCTATCTTCTATACGTCACATTCTACTTAAATAGTTCATTTTCATTTCACTGGGAGGAGCTAAGTTAATCTTTAGGAGCTTATTGCTATAAGTTATATAGCAATGTCCAAATAAGTGGTTCCAGAACAATAATAAACAATAATACTAAGAGTGTGGGTACAGTGGACGTTATAGACTGGTTAGTTAGATCTCCTCAAGGAGACAATTTGTCGACTCGAGAAGATCTAACTTCTTTATGTCATATTTTACTCTCCCTGAAAGAAAACAGACGAAAGACAAAGAAGAAAAAGTTCATACTTTACTCACTAGAGGGGGAATTTTGTTTTTTGGACATAATATAATAGAATTCAATCAGGAGGTTTGCTAGTACAACGCAAGGATTGGGGGTCATTTGGGGGACATACCCTTCCTGTGGGGTAAGACGACGTAGGCCTCCTTTCATTTAAAGGCGGTTGCATTAATCTGACCCCTCTCTCTGTCTTTCTACCCAGCATGCCACTGTAACCTACACGCCCGGCGCTGCCGTTTCAACATGGAGCTGTACAAGCTGTCAGGGCGGAGGAGCGGCGGCGTCTGTCTCAACTGCCGTCACAACACAGCCGGACGCCACTGCCACTACTGCAAGGAGGGCTACTACAGGGACATGACCAAGACCATCTCTCACCGCAGAGCCTGCAAAGGTAACAGGATATGACAGCATGACAACCCTTTATAATGATATTAACACTTAAGACTTCTTAGCTTGCCGCTCCTTAAAAAAGTCATCGGTAGTTATCGTGTGGCTTCTCAAGTACGCGTTAACACCCAAAGACAAGATACAGCAACAAAGAAAAGTCAAGAAAGGTAACAACACAAAAAAACTGCTTCAGGGAACTTAGTTCTATACGTGATAATAAGTGTTCCACATGTTGGTTGGGCACAGGTTTTACGTTGGATGCCCCTCCCCTTCTATCCGGGATTGGGACCGGCACTAGAATGACTCAAGACTCCTTGGCTGGGGTCAGAAAACTTTGTAATCCTACTTTGTTAAAATCACGACCCGCACTGCCTTTCCTTTGATTTATGTAACATGAAAGGTCAGGGCATCGCCATAGTAGGACTCCTGACGGTTTGTATTCATCACCATAGTGGACTTCCATATAAATTATAAAAACAAATAGATTTTACAGTCGCAGTTTATAGTAGTACAGTTTTCTATCCCACAACATGACTCGTGACCTCAGACTGACCTTGTAGCATCAGAAACAGAAGCAACCATCCCTTAAAGACAATAGTTGATTTCTGATGAATCAAGTACGGGTCAGCAGTATCACTAATGCTGCCCTCATCTTCCAAACGCTTCATCCAGACGGCGAGAACCATACACACACACACACACACACACACACACACACACACACACACACACACACACACACACACACACACACACACACACACACACACACACACACACACACACGCTGTTTGTAGTGAGGATCCCACAGTGGAGATTCCACAGACACCAGATCTCACAGGAACTCCCGTGACCAACGTCACGTTTCAGACCAGCTGCAGCAGGACATAACGGAGAGCCGTGTCATACGTCACAAAGGCTCCGGGGCACCAGAGACTGCCAAACTATTACGTCACAGAGATTACTTCTTGGATTTAGGGCCTTTAAAAGCATTCATTTAGCTAAAAGTAGCATAAAATGAGTCTCTGGTTGTAACAGCCATCGTTGTAGTTCACTTGTTTTCATCTAACCCTCACTGGACTGGAGCTCCTATTTTCTTTCATAATGATTGGGTTGGACACCATCATCCTGACCCCAGCCAACAACAAAACCGGCTCATACTGGTTTTTACACCCGTTGGCCTTTGGTTCCACTCTGGCACCGGTCTTCCTGGATCAAAATCCCATCACTATGGCACTCCCATAATAAATATACAAAATGCGCTGGTAAGTTTGTTTTATAGAGTAAGTTCCTTTATTTAAAAAGGCTTGTTGTTTATACGTTTTTGTACTTGGAATTAGCCAAAGAGACATTTTACTGCCGTCAAACGTTTGACGGATTAAATGCGGATTTGCCTTTAGATAATATGGGATGGAAGTCACAGCAGTCGTCTCCAGACTGAATCAGCTGCGACTCATTCAGCTGGCATGAATGAAGCTGAAGGTTCTAGCGGCCCGGAATGCGTGTTCAGAATCGGCCATTTGATATCAGAGGCAGTCGGAGGTCTGCAGCTGATTTACTTCACGGGGCAATGTCGTGCGTAAAAGCATCCAAAAGATCCAAACTGGCCATTGTTTCTTCTCACTATTGTTTCACTCTGCCATCTAATACATTTTCACAAACTATAACTCAAACTTTTACTTCTTGACACACTTCAACAGCCAAGGCGTGAAAAAATAAAAGAAAGGGAAATTCCTACTTATTTTTTTACATTCAAAAACCTCACAAATCAAACCGTAAATTAATATTTGTTCGACACTGGCGCACGAATCTGACATTGTTTTCTTCCTGCAGTGTTTGAAGACAAAATATTATGAACTGTGAAAAGAGAATTCGTGATGATTTAAAAAAAAAGAAAAAGATTTCTGCTGGTTACACAATTAAATGAAGTATTTCCGACTTAAAGCTCCGACTCAATATTCCTTCATTTGACAATGTACTAGCAGTGAAAAACCTCTCGCATTTTTTTTACAGTGTCAGTGGTGCCGTACTTTTGACTTGGCCTCATGACGTAACACCATCAACAAATCCAAACTGCTGAAACCTTCTTCGGGCGCCCTCGTATTCCCCACTCGGCGCCCTGGCATCGAACCCAAACAGCCTCGTTGACTCGTCTTTCTGCTGTGACATCGGTTAGAAACCGCTGTATTTATTGTCTGAATCAGCCAACCGTTCCCCTCTGCTGTTGTTGGAGAGGAAATGGAGCGCTTTGCCAACAGCATCACGAGGAAGTCTGCTCTCGTCCCCCATTCCATGACGCCCCCCCCCCTTCTTCAGCTACGCTCCCCTCCTCAACAGCATGTCGCCTCCATGATTTGCCTAATTGTTGGTGGGATTAGTGAGAAAAAAAATGGCTCTGCACTATATTGAGTTTACGTCTCCAGTGACGACGGGGAATGCCTCATGCCTTATTTCCCAGATTAACAACTTCACCCCTCATCAAGCGCAGGGTAAACATGACTCTTGGAGAACCGCGGTGTAGCCCCCTCCGACCAACACTTTCTCCTTCTCTCGCAGGTTTGGCAGCGCTTGCCTTTAAGTAGACATGAAGCTGGTACCTGGTCCACCTCAACGCCTCCAAACCTCTCAGCGAACCTCGCTGGGTTTTTTAATCTGTAATAAAAGAATCAGTCAATGTGTTCATACAGAGTCAGATCACTACAAATATTATCTCTAGACACTTTCTGGACTCGTTACAGTGCATAGGCAGAAACGGAGGAGCATTCTGGATATTTCATAGCTTTAAAAATGAAACAAATCAAATCAAGCAGTGAGACTGACGCTCGATGTGGGAAAAACGATTTAGATAAGAGCATTGACATCATTTTCATGTTTATACTGTAAACATGAATCTGTACATAGCAGACATTTACGTTAGCTTAGCATAAGGACTGGATTCAACAGATCAGTCTGAAAGCAGCAAAGTGCAACAACCGACATATTTGAATGTGGTTGCGTTTATGTTTTTGATGGAGGGCCATGTGGCAGTTTTATGGGCCTTCCGTGCTAGGCTAAACTAAACTAAGCTAAGCTAAGTGGCTACTCCTGTAGTTTTTAGAAACCCCAAATGTTGTCAGATCCCGGCTAGCCACTATTGAGGATGGGGAGTTGAAACCTTGAAACTTTTCATGAAGTACTTCTTTCATCTTTCTTTCATTAAAGAATACTTAATTGAAAAGCCAAGTGTTGACTTAATTAGAGGGTTAGGGTTACTAAACCTAACCTGCGTCATACGAGCTACTTTGTTAGCATAAAGGACAAAAACAGCTCACATGAAAAGCCATCACTTTAATTTGATGGGCCATTAAATTCACTAAATTTCCCTCTGACGTTATTTTCTACCTTCTTGTAGCGGCTGTTATCCCCAAAACCTCTGAGTGAGTCCGATGTGACATTTAGTGACGAGGCCGAAAGTTTAACGGGGAAACAGACTTTAAACTGTATCAATCTTCACTAAACATACGGTATGTACATCACATGACTCCGCCCAACGCATAATCCATCCAAATGGTTCCCAACCCGGCTTTCCAAGAGCGCCTGAAATGTCCCACAGGAGAGGATTTCATGGCTCATTTTCAAATTTCATATCGCACAGACCTCAGTGTCAGGAAGAACTGGATTGAGTTTGGGTGAAGGTCCCTTGCATAGTTCTGACACTAGGGGGAGCTCCATCTCCAGAAGCTTTTGAGCCTTCATTTTCCGTTTGTCTGATTTTAGTCCAAATTCTGAGCGTATGAATCGACTCCTCGTTTAACTTGAGGGGTTCAACAGCGCAGGGGATTGGGGGCCTTCGCGGGAATAAACCCTTGATGGCGAAGGACGGCAGCGCGGGCCTTGTATATAATAACGCTGGCTCTTATTGGCTGTCTGAGTAAAGCTCTGTTTCATGGCTGTGGAAGGTTTTCAGGACCTCTGGAGCAGAAAGAAGGTCCGTCACTTATCCAGGCAGATGTGACGGTTATCAATCT
>JBBDHG010000330.1:305000-340000 GCA_037951165.1 Lophius americanus
ATTGTTCAGTGAACCGACAGCGACGTAAAACGACACTGGCTCGATGTGAAACCCTCTTTGAAGCTGGAAATTCATTCTGTGGTGTCACCATAGCTAACTGCTAGCTTAGCTTATTGCACATTCCTCCTAGCTCGCCAACACTGAATGAGACAAAGTACCGCCCGAAATGTTTTTTTTTCTCTGTGGCGGCCAAAAGCTTTCTTTCAAAGACTCGCTACAGTATAACTGACAGCGATGAAGCTGAAGCTGTGGGACACTCCTCTTCTAACGATCTTCAGTTTGTCCATGTCCTGCTGCTCGTTAGCTTATCTTATCGTATCGTCTGTTATCGTATGTTATCGTATGTTATCGTATGTTATCGTATGTTATCGTATGTTATCGTATCTTATCTTATCGTATCGTATCGTATGTTATCGTATCATATTGTATCTTATCTTATCTTATCGTATCTTATCTTATCTTATCTTATCTTATCTTATCTCATCTTATCGCATCGCATCGCATCGCATCGCATCGTATCGTATCGTATCGTATCATATCATATCATATCATATCATATCATATCATATCATATCATATCATATCATATCTTATCGTATCGTATCGTATCGTATCTTGTCTTATCTTATCTTATCGTATCGTATCGTATCTTATCTTATCGTATCTTATCGTATCTTATCTTATCTTATATTATTGTATCGTATGTTATCGTATCGTATCTTATCGTATCGTATCTTATCGTATCTTATCGTATCTTATCGTATCTTATCTTATCTTATATTATCGTATCGTATTTTATCGTATCTTATCGTATTGTATCGTATCGTACCTTATCGTATCTTACTGTATCGTATCTTATCGCATCGTATCATATCGTATCATATCTTATCGTATCGTATCTTATCTTATCTTATCGTATCTTATCGTATCGTATTGTGTCTTGTCTTATCGTATCGTATCGTATCTTATCTTATCTTATCTCATATTATCGTATCGTATTTTATCATATCGTATTTTATCATATCGTATGTTATCGTATCGTATGTTATCGTATCGTATCTTATCGTATCTTTTCGTATCTTATCTTATCTTATCTTATATTATCGTATTGTATTTTATCGTATCTTATCGTATTGTATCGTATCGTATCGTATCTTATCGTATCTTACTGTATCGTATCGTATCGTATCGTATCTTATCGTATCTTACTGTATCGTATCGTATCGTATCTTATTGTATCGTATCGTATCGTATCGTATCGTATCGTATCGTATCTTATCATATCTTATCTTATCTTATCTTATCTTATCGTATCGTATCGTATCGTATCGTATCGTATCTTATCTTATCTTATCTTATCTTATCTTATCTTATCTTATCTTATCTTATCTTCGTATCGTATCGTATCGTATCGTATCGTATCTTATCATATCTTATCTTATCTTATCTTATCTTATCTTATCTTATCTTATCTTATCTTATCTTATCGTATCGTATCGTATCGTATCGTATCGTATCGTATCGTATCGTATCGTATCGTATCATATCCTATCGTATCGTATCGTATCGTATCGTATCGTATCTTATCGTTTCATATCGTATCTTATCGTATCGTATTGTGTCTTGTCTTATCGTATCTTGTCTTATCTTATCTTATCGTATCGTATCGTATCGTATCTTATCTTATCTTATCTCATATTATCGTATCGTATTTTATCGTATCGTATGTTATCGTATCGTATGTTATCGTATCGTATCTTTTCGTATCTTATCGTATCTTATCTTATCTTATATTATCGTATTGTATTTTATCGTATCTTATCGTATCGTATCGTATCGTATCTTATCGTATCTTACTGAATCGTATCGTATCTTATCGTATCTTACTGTATCGTATCGTATCGTATGGTATCGTATGGTATCGTATCGTATCGTATCGTATCGTATCTTATCGTATCGTATCGTATCGTTTCGTATCTTATCATATCTTATCTTATCGTATCGTATCGTATCGTATTTTATCGTATCTTATCGTATTGTATCGTATCGTATCTTATCGTATCTTACTGTATCGTATCGTATCGTATCTTATCGTATCTTACTGTATCGTATCGTATCGTATCGTATCTTATCGTATCGTATCGTATCGTATCGTATCGTATCGTATCGTATCGTATCTTATCTTATCGTATCTTATCTTATCTTATCTTATCTTATCTTATCGTATCGTATCGTATCGTATCGTATCGTATCTTATCATATCTTATCTTATCGTATCGTATCGTATCGTATCGTATCTTATCGTTTCATATCGTATCTTATCGTATCGTATTGTGTCTTGTCTTATCGTATCTTGTCTTATCTTATCTTATCGTATCGTATCGTATCGTATCTTATCTTATCTTATCTCATATTATCGTATCGTATTTTATCGTATCGTATGTTATCGTATCGTATGTTATCGTATCGTATCTTTTCGTATCTTATCGTATCTTATCTTATCTTATATTATCGTATTGTATTTTATCGTATCTTATCGTATCGTATCGTATCTTATCTTATCGTATCTTACTGTATCGTATCGTATCGTATCTTATCGTATCTTACTGTATCGTATCGTATCGTATCGTATCGTATGGTATCGTATCGTATCGTATCGTATCGTATCGTATCTTATCGTATCGTATCGTATCGTTTCGTATCTTATCATATCTTATCTTATCGTATCGTATCGTTTCGTATCGTATTTTATCGTATCTTATCGTATTGTATCGTATCGTATCTTATCGTATCTTACTGTATCGTATCGTATCGTATCTTATCGTATCTTACTGTATCGTATCGTATCGTATCGTATCGTATCTTATCGTATCTTATCGTATCTTATCTTATCTTATATTATCGTATCGTATTTTATCGTATCTTATCGTATTGTATCGTATCGTACCTTATCGTATCTTACTGTATCGTATCTTATCGCATCGTATCATATCGTATCATATCTTATCGTATCGTATCTTATCTTATCTTATCGTATCTTATCGTATCGTATTGTGTCTTGTCTTATCGTATCGTATCGTATCTTATCTTATCTTATCTCATATTATCGTATCGTATTTTATCATATCGTATTTTATCATATCGTATGTTATCGTATCGTATGTTATCGTATCGTATCTTATCGTATCTTTTCGTATCTTATCTTATCTTATCTTATATTATCGTATTGTATTTTATCGTATCTTATCGTATTGTATCGTATCGTATCGTATCTTATCGTATCTTACTGTATCGTATCGTATCGTATCGTATCTTATCGTATCTTACTGTATCGTATCGTATCGTATCGTATCGTATCTTATTGTATCGTATCGTATCGTATCGTATCGTATCGTATCTTATCATATCTTATCTTATCTTATCTTATCTTATCTTATCGTATCGTATCGTATCGTATCTTATCTTATCTTATCTTATCTTATCTTATCTTATCTTATCTTATCTTCGTATCGTATCGTATCGTATCGTATCGTATCTTATCATATCTTATCTTATCTTATCTTATCTTATCTTATCTTATCTTATCTTATCTTATCGTATCGTATCGTATCGTATCGTATCGTATCGTATCCTATCGTATCGTATCGTATCGTATCGTATCGTATCTTATCGTTTCATATCGTATCTTATCGTATCGTATTGTGTCTTGTCTTATCGTATCTTGTCTTATCTTATCTTATCGTATCGTATCGTATCGTATCTTATCTTATCTTATCTCATATTATCGTATCGTATTTTATCGTATCGTATGTTATCGTATCGTATGTTATCGTATCGTATCTTTTCGTATCTTATCGTATCTTATCTTATCTTATATTATCGTATTGTATTTTATCGTATCTTATCGTATCGTATCGTATCGTATCTTATCGTATCTTACTGAATCGTATCGTATCTTATCGT
This sequence comes from Lophius americanus, assembly GCA_037951165.1. Lineage (NCBI taxonomy): Eukaryota > Metazoa > Chordata > Actinopteri > Lophiiformes > Lophiidae > Lophius > Lophius americanus. The sequence goes on from JBBDHG010000330.1 coordinate 308,964, forward strand.
ATCTTACTGAATCGTATCGTATCTTATCGTATCTTACTGTATCGTATCGTATCGTATGGTATCGTATCGTATCGTATCGTATCGTATCGTATCGTATCTTATCGTATCGTATCGTATCGTTTCGTATCTTATCATATCTTATCTTATCGTATCGTATCGTATCGTATTTTATCGTATCTTATCGTATTGTATCGTATCGTATCTTATCGTATCTTACTGTATCGTATCGTATCGTATCTTATCGTATCTTACTGTATCGTATCGTATCGTATCGTATCTTATCGTATCGTATCGTATCGTATCGTATCGTATCTTATCGTATCGTATCGTATCGTATCGTATCGTATCGTATCGTATCATATCTTATCTTATCTTATCTTATCGTATCGTATCGTATCGTATCTTATCATATCTTATCTTATCGTATCGTATCGTATCGTATCGTATCTTATCGTTTCATATCGTATCTTATCGTATCGTATTGTGTCTTGTCTTATCGTATCTTGTCTTATCTTATCTTATCGTATCGTATCGTATCGTATCTTATCTTATCTTATCTCATATTATCGTATCGTATTTTATCGTATCGTATGTTATCGTATCGTATGTTATCGTATCGTATCTTTTCGTATCTTATCGTATCTTATCTTATCTTATATTATCGTATTGTATTTTATCGTATCTTATCGTATCGTATCGTATCTTATCTTATCGTATCTTACTGTATCGTATCGTATCGTATCTTATCGTATCTTACTGTATCGTATCGTATCGTATCGTATCGTATCGTATCGTATCGTATCGTATCGTATCTTATCGTATCGTATCGTATCGTTTCGTATCTTATCATATCTTATCTTATCGTATCGTATCGTTTCGTATCGTATTTTATCGTATCTTATCGTATTGTATCGTATCGTATCTTATCGTATCTTACTGTATCGTATCGTATCGTATCTTATCGTATCTTACTGTATCGTATCGTATCGTATCGTATCGTATCTTATCGTATCGTATCGTATCGTATCGTATCGTATCGTATCGTATCGTATCGTATCGTATCGTATCGTATCGTATCGTATCTTATCTTATCTTATCTTATCTTATCTTATCTTATCTTATCTTATCTTATCGTATCGTATCGTATCGTATCGTATCGTTTCGTATCGTACACAATTGTATTTAATCTCATACAAACCTTTTTAAATGAATCATTTTCCGTTCTAGCACTTGTAAGGTTTAAAATATTTATTCTGAAAAAAAAATGTGATAGCAAAAATTCTGTTAGAGACTTATTTAACTAAGTGATTGAATATCCGTATCCTGGAGTACTTCCACAAATGTAGCCTTCACATTCAAATGACCCAGAATAAATAAATGGAAAATGATGAGAAATCCTTGAATGTATTTGGAACATTTAACACAACTCTGTAATTATTCTTTTTTCTGAAACCTGTAACAGTCGACATGTTCCAGCGTTTGTGCCATAACTCCATGAGCTGATCTCATGACATGACTGAAAACTGAATTTCATGGATTTCTCTCATATTATTATTATTTTAATCGTAATTAAAAGAAATTCGATGCAACATGGTGATAACAGAGTTGACAAATAATTCATCCACTCTTGGTGTATCCTCAACTTTTGGACAAAAAAAAAGACTTTTAGAATCTCCCATCACAGGAAGTGACATCACTGGATGGAGGTCACATGATTATAGGAGAACTTTAAGCAGATTTTTACAGAGATAGAGTTGACCAGACACTTATTACTGAAATCAAATATTATAAACAAAATGAATATTCTATGGAATAGATTTTAAAACTGTTAATAGAGTAAGCACAAAACAAAAAAATGAAAATTAGACGTCATTGTTTCATGTTAATTGAAGTAGACGGTTTAAATCAGGAGCTGGTGTGTGGGCGGGGCCTCTTTTAGAGAATGTTCTATATATGAATTGTGACTAAACTATAAAAACAAGTATTACTTTAGTGAAAGTTTCATATAATTACCATTCCAATCTAATTCCATTAACGTACAGAATAATGATCGGGAATAATGACATGAGTGGGAGGATGACTTGCCTGAAGTCATGTCTTATCACTTTTTAGGATATTTGGCATTAACTCCTTCTTTGTGGCCGTTAAAACCAGAGTTCCGAATAAACAATCCCTAACAAGGCCTCGTGTGCCTCCACCAACGTTAACAGTCCACCTCACAGAATGAGTGGGTGGGTGGGTGGGTTGGGGGAAAGATGGCTGATATGTTTATTGGCTGTATCTGCTGCCTGCAGATTCCAGGTCCTCGGTCGTAAATGCCAGCGCCTCACAGAAACAGAGATGGGCCGCTGGCCGTTTTAGACATGAGCGCCGAGGAGCCGAGATACGGGATCATGGACTCTCTAACGCTACGGCGCTGGTTTGGCTTATCGGATAAATTCCCGCGTGGAAATTTGACGTGGTGTCTGTGGACGACCCGTGAACTTCCTGGAATAAAAAGGTTTATTCCATTTTGCGGGAAAGGCAACAGCTGCGGCGTAAAAGTCGGAGGAAATGAGGAAATATATTTAGTTTCACATATATATTTTTTTAAATAATGTCTTTGGTCCTTAATGGTATGATGTAAATATTTGTGATCTCTAAGTCTCTGCCAGCTACAACTCCCACCAGAGCGCCGGCCTTGGCTCCCTGCGCCTGCAGCATTCCACAATCAGAGGCAGCGGAGCAGGAATAGGAAACTCTGTTACACATCTGTGTGTCAGAATCCACCTTCATGAAACCCACATCCTTTTATTCCATCCCACCGCTCACGTTCCCTCCATGGGGTTCAATTCAACAAACTGAACCACATTTCACTAAGACGATGACATCACATCTGTATCTTCTCCTCCCACAGAGATCCCAGTGGCGTCGCCTACAGCGACGTACAGCAGCTACGAGGAGCCGTCAGGTGAGCAGAGGACGAAACGCACCGCCGGGTTTCTGATGTTCTGTGTCTCCTGATATCAAAGTGGGTCCGGTCTGCAGGCAGCAGAGGCCCACTGATTTAGACGGAGCTCCTCTGGTGACGTTCTGGTGGACAACCCTTCATACGGCATGGGAACGACTGATTATCTGGGGGGAACGACTTAATAAGGTTTGGGAACGACTCACTATTTTGTAGGATGACTGATTATCCAGGTGGAACGACTTAATACAGCGTGGGAACGACTAATTATCTTACAGGAATAACTTAATAAGTCTTGATATCTACTTATTATCTGAAAAAACGACTTAATAGGGTTTGGGAACGACTCACTATTTTGTAGTGTGACTGATTATCCAGGTGGAACGACTTAATACAGCGTGGGAACGACAAATTATCTTATAGGAATAACTTAATAAGGCGTGGGAACGACTAATTATATCGAGTGAATGACTAATTATATGGGGGTAACTACATAATACAGCGTGGGAACGACTAATTATCTTGTAGGAATAACTTAATAAGGCTTGATAACTACTTATTATCTGAAAGAACAACTTATCTTGTTCGAACGACTTAATAAGGCGAGAAGACGACTTATTATCTAAGAGAACGGATTAATAAGGCGTTGGAACCACTTATTATCTCGTGGAAAGACTAAATATCTGGGGAAAACTACTTGTTAAGGCGTGGAAACTACATATTATCTGGTGAGAATGTTTTATTAAGGCGTGGGATTGACCCATTATCTCACGGGAAAGATTTATGAATTCATGGCCAGCAGATCTTTTTATTCCTTTTATGTCACCAGAGGGGCTCCATAGATTTACACACAAAATAAAGGTTTTTAAGTTAACAACTGGTATTTATTACACCAAAAACGCTCATCTGACTGGGCTTGTGTCCCCTTAGAAGCTAAATACTAAAAACTACCAAACTGTAGCTAGAGGTCCGAAATCAACCCACAGACCTGATCATCATCATCATCACTACCAAAGATGAAGTGGCTCCTAGGTCTCACCAGTAGCACTCTAGGCCAAAATCAAGAGAAATTCCAGAAAGATGAGGAGAGGGTGATTGAAATCTGTCACTCTGGGAAGGATGATCGTTTTGAAGGTTCTGCGACTCCACAAACAGAGAAGACAAGGAACAATAAGGAACCTTCACAGAGGTGGTCGACCTTCTGAAACTCCCCCAAGAGCACGGTCACAGTAACCAAACACCCAAAGAAGTCTCCAAAGACCTGCAGGCCTCTCTCGCCTGAACATAGGTCAGAGGTCATGAATCCACCAATCCACTGGCTTGAAATGGCATCATGGGAGAGCGGAGATGAAACCACTGCTGGACCTGGAGGAACATAAAGGTGTATCCAAATTCTGCCTGACACACCTAGAAGACCCTCAGATTTCCACGGGGGTCGGGTACATCTGGTCTGAACGAACCACAGCTGCTGCTGCCTTTTTCTTCTTGGGGCTTTTCCCTAAACCAACAACTGCATTCCACTAAAAGCCCATTCTAGCTGTTGTCAGACATGGAGGTGTCAGAGTGACTCATCATCACTGAGTGAAACATGAGTTCTGGACCCCGCTAGAAAACCCAGGAGGGGAATGTCAGGTCATCCGTCTGTGAGTGAGACAGTTCTGCTGAAAAGAATGGGTCAGAAGTCCGGCACCGTCACGGCGAAGGTCAGCCTCTGACCTTCAGTCCACTGACGCGGTCGCTGCTGCTAAAGCCGCAACAACAAGCCTTTTTTACAGAAAAGGTGATTTAAGTATTAAATAACCTTTGTGCCATTTTACATTCTTATATATATTAAATAATCACATCAAATAATATAATAATTACAGTTATGGTATGTAGCTTTTATTTTTATCTTTATTTACTCACTCACTCACGCAGCTCAGTGTGAGACAGAAGAATTAAAGAAAATCATGACACTCTGAAAAAAACCCATCTAACATAAAGAAACATGTCTTGGATTTGAATTCTGTATATATTTGATTCTGATTTGTTGTGTTGCAGTCTTAATTGGACTTTATGTGTGGTGGATGTGTGCCGACTGCTGCACCTCCACATGTACTTATAGGTGTATTTATAGGATCTCCCTTCTTTTCCGTCTCCCGCTCCACGCGAGCCGCTGACGTCTGACTGCCGCTGATCTCAAATCCAGATATTTGGCCAGCGCTCCCAGTGGCCTCACCGCTTGTATTCCCAGCCTGTCCAGCAGCCTCCCCAGGGATTCAGCCCTAATCTGATTACATGCCTCATTTGCACCAGTTTGTATATCAATCAAGGCTGGCTGTGAAGCCGACGGCGGAGCCCTGCCCGACGCCATTGTTCCCCTGGGTCTCCGTGATGAGCGGCTGACACCAGACACTGTGCAACAAAAATACGTCCATGTCTTTTTTTTCATTCACCGTTAGTGCGCTGGCTTCAGGAAGAAAACGATTATCCACTCACATCCACTCTCTAACTATCCTAAATGATTATGTTGTATCTCAGAACGTAACATGACAGAGAGGCCAACGTTTGAAAGAGCTTTAAATAAGGTTTTAAATTGTCTTCCATTCATACAATCCTGTTTCTTTGTCCCTCCTTCCTCCTCAGACAAATGTCTTTATTTGCGTTTGTACGAGTGTCGCGTCCTCATCTCTCTGGCGCTGGAGAGCATTGTTGATACATTTTGATGAATTGTTCTAGTTGGGGGTTCTTCTGTGTTCTAGCAGATCCAAACATTGTGGAACATCTGAAGATGTGGTTTTATTGTGATGTTCAGGATGTCTCTTCAGAAATCTAATCTGCCAGCAGCAAACAGGCTGTGAAGCTGTTCAGCTATTTAGGAAATAAATACACCGTATTAGTCACTTTTATACCCCCCCCAAAAAAATCAGACAGATTCTTAATGTAAATGACTTTTTTTGTGTGGAAAAACACTGTTTCCAGACGAAGCTCCATAAATATATCACGGTTCCTTTTCAAATGTCATACCTAGGTAGACCCGAGTGCGAGGAAGGACCAGAATGATTTTGGGAAAGGTCGGTTTTATAGTTCAGACACTAGGGGGAGCTTTATTTCTGAAAGCCTTCAGCCCATCATTTCTCAACCGTTGGTCCCGTTTAGTCAAAATTTGGTGAATATGAATCGACTTGAGGAGAGTCGATGTCTCGTATATCGTATTTCACTCTCAGAGTTCATACTTTACTCAGCTGGGGAGCTTTATTTTCAGAATGCACTGTGTTAGGGATACAACTTCATGTTTAACTTGAGGAGTTCAACCAGGGGGCTTCCTCTTGCAGTGCTGGGAATATACGCTTGCTGTCGGGGACGGCAGCGCCGGTTATTTTGATAGAGGTTTGGTGGGTCCATCAGCGTCGGATGAGAATGGCGCTTGTTTTGAGCTTCTGCTTTAGTGGCTGCTGAGGCTGTGTGTAGTTTGGATTCCTGTCAGAAACACCACACAGTCACCACCCTCCAAATTAGGAAGAGTGTAGAATGAAGGTGGCACTTGCAGTGGAGACACACAAAGAGGACGTTTGTCCTCGCAGCAGGAGATTGGACCTTAATGAGAGTAGTGGGGTGTAATGGCCCAGTGCAGCGGTTGCTCTGAGGGGCTAATGGGTAACGTCAGCTATCAAAGCGAGGTACGATAAAGGCCCCTTGGGGCCAGTGGGAGATAAAGAGCCCCCCTCCAAACCCTCAGCACTTCATTTACATGGAAATCAGTCGTGCTCGATATGGACTCGTCAAATTCACTCACTCTGGGATTTCCTCTTTTCTTATTTTCCCCACAGGCCAGGAAAGCAGCCCGGCATTCCACCAGAAATGCTTTCTCTCCATACGTGAATCCGATCCTCATCCCACATTCCCTACTCCCTTTTTTTTTTTTTTTTTGGAGAGGGAGGAGGGGGACGTTTTTTTCTTCCTCAATCATTACCCAGGCAACCTCATTCACACGGAGCATAATGGGGAAGAAAGGGGAAGACTGGACGGAGGGCTGGAAGAAATAATGAAGTTTGTCCATATTCAGGCGAGCTGAAAGGTCCCCCTCTCTCTCAACTCCTCTCCTTTCTCTTCTCGCTGCCCAGCCCAGCTTTCCCACCCCCCTAGAAAAGAGCACAAGGCTTATTGCTTCGGGAAATGCGGAAAGGGAGGGAGGGGGGGGCAACACTCGGACATGATCTGGTTGCAATTTGTGTCAGTCAGTGGAAAGTGGAGGGAACAAATGATTTCAATTTTCAGTTTGGCCTCTGGTCCCACCACCAGCCTCCTCATTACAAAAGGTATCTGGCACGGCGACAGCGCGACAGCAGCGGCCATCCATAATGTCTGCACTCAGGCTAAAGCTGGGCGCACCTCCACTGGAAAACGCCAAGACATCAATCATAAGGCCACGAGCTGCTGGGCTTTTTCTCCAAATAACTCTTAACCTCGGCGATTGTTGCGTATTCAGCCTCTTGTCTCATGTGGCTAAGATGCTTCCAAAAACCGAAGGTCACAAGTAGGTTTCATCCCGTGACCCTCTTTTGTGCAGGGGTGACCTCTGCAGCCCCGTCTGTGCATGCCGGGACAGAGGGAGCAGGCTGGAGAGGAAAAGTTGGAAGGAGGATAGAAGTAGCTTGTTGACAGACATAGGAGGATCTGTGTGACCCATAATCCCTTTCACAGGGACACTCTGAAGGCATCCTGGAGACCCCCGGGGGCCACAAATAGTGTGACACAAGAGACCACATTAAGTGGCCATCCAGCCTGAGTCTGGTCTGACGTTGCTGCAACTCAGCATTTCCAGGAGGAGGCTTTTGAAAACTGCCGTCTATCCTTTAATGGTTCTTACTCTTTCACTTCTTCTCCACAGATTGTGAATCTCACTGCAAGGCTTCTAAGGGAAAGATGAAGATCACCATGAAGAAGTACTGCAAAAAAGACTACGGTGAGTGAGTCAGGAAAGTTTTCTGCCAGACGTCAGGCAGCAGTCAACAGGTCAGATGTCTCAATTAATCAAATCCATACGTCTCGCCAATTCTCTGCCTGGTTCTGCTCCCTAACAGCCTGAGTCCGTGTCCACTCGCAGACACGGACAGTTTCCTTTGTGGGCTTCCAAACACACACCAGCTGACAAATTCACACCCCTGAAAACAAGCTTTGACTCCATAAATCTTAATTCTATGAAAAGCCGTCATCCCACATTTTATGAAGACCGAATGTAATTTGTCGCCGAGCTGATGGGATCACGAGGAGTCCGATTATTTACAGACACGAGGCAGCAGGTTGCAGTTAGCGCCCATCAAATCACGTTCAAATGTTTGCACGGCCATATGACAACGCACGTAAGCGTGGGCCAGTCAGGGTACCTACAGGGCGAGATGATCTACGGAGATCAAAGCGACGGAGGGAAGCGAGAGAATGGAGCCAATATCCTGCTGCGCCGCGACAGGATCCAGACGCATTTGTCAAAATGATGTATAGATTTCCCCGCAGCCTTCGCCAGATAGGAGCGGCGAGGAGTGCAGTGGGCCGGACTGAAAGCTTCACCTTCACTACCTTGTTTTGTAACTTCTCATCTTCGATGATTCTTGCCAGAGGAATAACATCATGTGGTGTAATCAACGAGCTTTGGGGCTATTTCATACGATATCTTGTGGACACATGCTTCGCCACAAGATGGCAGCGCAGAGTTCCGTCGCCGTAAATGTTGTGGGTAAAAAGAAGTAGAGGCCGTTATGATCACTAAGAGGTGCAAAACCCCGAGACAGGGAGGCAAGTCGAGTACGATTTTTATTTTGTGGCAACGGGTTACAGTAAAAGTTATGTAAAGGCTCTTTAGATAACGCCGCCTAAGAAACATACTCTATTGTAGTTTATATAATATATGTATTACATAGAGACTCAACAATCAGCCAAAACAGGAGGAACTAGCAGATGAACTCAAAGGGAACAAACCTCCACCAGGGCCCGACAGAACCCTGACAACTCCACCCAACTCTCTGAGTATCTCTCAGATACCAACGTCCTCTCCTGAGACTTCCACTTCAGCGTCTCTGTTCAGCCCACTGAGCTCCCAGCTCAGTATGGACGTGTGAACGACAGTAAACCTGTGTCAGTATGAACGTGTGAACGACAGTGAACCTGTGTCAGTATGAACGTGTGAACGACAGTAAACGTGTGTCAGTATGAACGTGTGAACGACAGTAAACGTGTGTCAGTATGAACGTGTGAACGACAGTAAACGTGTGTCAGTATGAACGTGTGAACGACAGTAAACCTGTGTCAGTATGAACGTGTGAACGACAGTGAACCTGTGTCAGTATGAACGTGTGAACGACAGTAAACGTGTGTCAGTATGAACGTGTGAACGACAGTAAACGTGTGTCAGTATGAACGTGTGAACGACAGTAAACGTGTGTCAGTATGAATGTGTGAACGACAGTAAACGTGTGTCAGTATGAATGTGTGAACGACAGTAAACGTGTGTCGTGTGAACGTGTGAACGACAGTAAACGTGTGTCAGTATGGACGTGTGAACGACAGTAAACGTGTGTCAGTATGAACGTGTGAACGACAGTGAACCTGTGTCAGTATGAACGTGTGAACGACAGTGAACGTGTGTCAGTATGAACGTGTGAACGCCAGTGAACGTGTGTCAGTATGAACGTGTGAACGACAGTGAACGTCTGTCAGTATGAACGTGTGAACGACAGTGAACGTGTGTCAGTATGAACGTGTGAACGACAGTGAACGTGTGTCAGTATGAACGTGTGAACGACAGTAAACGTGTGTCAGTATGGACGTGTGAACGACAGTAAACGTGTGTCAGTATGAACGTGTGAACGACAGTGAACCTGTGTCAGTATGAACGTGTGAACGACAGTGAACGTGTGTCAGTATGAACGTGTGAACGCCAGTGAACGTGTGTCAGTATGAACGTGTGAACGACAGTGAACGTCTGTCAGTATGAACGTGTGAACGACAGTGAACGTGTGTCAGTATGAACGTGTGAACGACAGTGAACGTGTGTCAGTATGAACGTGTGAACGACAGTGAACGTGTGTCATTATGAACGTGTGAACGACAGTGAACGTCTGTCAGTATGAACGTGTGAACGACAGTGAACCTGTGTCAGTATGAACGTGTGAACGACAGTGAACGTGTGTCAGTATGAACGTGTGAACGACAGTGAACTTGTCAGTATGAACGTGTGAACGACAGTGAACGTGTGTCAGTATGAACGTGTGAACGACAGTGAACGTGTGTCAGCATGAACGTGTGAACGACAGTGAACCTGTGTCAGTATGAACGTGTGAACGACAGTGAACGTGTGTCAGTATGAACGTGTGAACGACAGTGAACCTGTGTCAGTATGAACGTGTGAACGACAGTGAACGTGTGTCAGTATGAACGTGTGAACGACAGTGAACTTGTCAGTATGAACGTGTGAACGACAGTAAACGTGTGTCAGTATGAACGTGTGAACGACAGTGAACGTGTGTCAGTATGAACGTGTGAACGACAGTGAACGTGTGTCAGTATGAACGTGTGAACGACAGTGAACGTGTGTCAGTATGAACGTGTGAACGACAGTGAACCTGTGTCAGTATGAACGTGTGAACGACAGTGAACGTGTGTCAGTATGAACGTGTGAACGACAGTGAACCTGTGTCAGTATGAACGTGTGAACGACAGTGAACGTGTGTCAGTATGAACGTGTGAACGACAGTGAACGTGTGTCAGCATGAACGCGTGAACGACAGTAAACGTGTGTCAGTATGAACGTGTGAACGACAGTGAACGTGTGTCAGCATGAACGCGTGAACGACAGTAAACGTGTGTCAGTATGAACGTGTGAACGACAGTGAACGTGTGTCAGTATGAACGCGTGAACGACAGTAAACGTGTGTCAGTATGAACGTGTGAACGACAGTGAACGTGTGTCAGTATGAACGTGTGAACGACAGTGAACCTGTGTCAGTATGAACGTGTGAACGACAGTGAACCTGTGTCAGTATGAACGTGTGAACGACAGTGAACGTGTGTCAGTATGAACGTGTGAACGACAGTGAACCTGTGTCAGTATGAACGTGTGAACGACAGTGAACGTGTGTCAGTATGAACGTGTGAACGACAGTGAACCTGTGTCAGTATGAACGTGTGAACGACAGTGAACGTGTGTCAGTATGAACGTGTGAACGACAGTGAACGTGTGTCAGCATGAACGCGTGAACGACAGTAAACGTGTGTCAGTACGGACGTATATGTATGTATGTCAGTATGAACGTATGAACGACAGTGAACGTGTGTCAGTATGAACGTATGAACGACAGTAAACGTGTGTCAGTATGAACGTGTGAACGACAGTGAACCTGTGTCAGTATGAACGTGTGAACGACAGTGAACGTGTGTCAGTATGAACGTGTGAACGACAGTGAACGTGTGTCAGTATGAACGTATGAACGACAGTGAACGTGTGTCAGTATGAACGTGTGAACGACAGTAAACGTGTGTCAGTATGAACATGTGAACGCCAGTGAACGTGTGTCAGTATGAACGTGTGAACGACAGTGAACGTCTGTCAGTATGAACGTGTGAACGACAGTGAACGTGTGTCAGTATGAACGTGTGAACGACAGTGAACGTGTGTCAGTATGAACGTGTGAACGACAGTAAACGTGTGTCAGTATGGACGTGTGAACGACAGTAAACGTGTGTCAGTATGAACGTGTGAACGACAGTGAACCTGTGTCAGTATGAACGTGTGAACGACAGTGAACGTGTGTCAGTATGAACGTGTGAACGCCAGTGAACGTGTGTCAGTATGAACGTGTGAACGACAGTGAACGTCTGTCAGTATGAACGTGTGAACGACAGTGAACGTGTGTCAGTATGAACGTGTGAACGACAGTGAACGTGTGTCAGTATGAACGTGTGAACGACAGTGAACGTGTGTCATTATGAACGTGTGAACGACAGTGAACGTCTGTCAGTATGAACGTGTGAACGACAGTGAACCTGTGTCAGTATGAACGTGTGAACGACAGTGAACGTGTGTCAGTATGAACGTGTGAACGACAGTGAACTTGTCAGTATGAACGTGTGAACGACAGTGAACGTGTGTCAGTATGAACGTGTGAACGACAGTGAACGTGTGTCAGCATGAACGTGTGAACGACAGTGAACCTGTGTCAGTATGAACGTGTGAACGACAGTGAACGTGTGTCAGTATGAACGTGTGAACGACAGGGAACCTGTGTCAGTATGAACGTGTGAACGACAGTAAACGTGTGTCAGTATGAATGTGTGAACGACAGTAAACGTGTGTCGTGTGAACGTGTGAACGACAGTAAACGTGTGTCAGTATGGACGTGTGAACGACAGTAAACGTGTGTCAGTATGAACGTGTGAACGACAGTGAACCTGTGTCAGTATGAACGTGTGAACGACAGTGAACGTGTGTCAGTATGAACGTGTGAACGCCAGTGAACGTGTGTCAGTATGAACGTGTGAACGACAGTGAACGTCTGTCAGTATGAACGTGTGAACGACAGTGAACGTGTGTCAGTATGAACGTGTGAACGACAGTGAACGTGTGTCAGTATGAACGTGTGAACGACAGTAAACGTGTGTCAGTATGGACGTGTGAACGACAGTAAACGTGTGTCAGTATGAACGTGTGAACGACAGTGAACCTGTGTCAGTATGAACGTGTGAACGACAGTGAACGTGTGTCAGTATGAACGTGTGAACGCCAGTGAACGTGTGTCAGTATGAACGTGTGAACGACAGTGAACGTCTGTCAGTATGAACGTGTGAACGACAGTGAACGTGTGTCAGTATGAACGTGTGAACGACAGTGAACGTGTGTCAGTATGAACGTGTGAACGACAGTGAACGTGTGTCATTATGAACGTGTGAACGACAGTGAACGTCTGTCAGTATGAACGTGTGAACGACAGTGAACCTGTGTCAGTATGAACGTGTGAACGACAGTGAACGTGTGTCAGTATGAACGTGTGAACGACAGTGAACTTGTCAGTATGAACGTGTGAACGCCAGTGAACGTGTGTCAGTATGAACGTGTGAACGACAGTGAACGTCTGTCAGTATGAACGTGTGAACGACAGTGAACGTGTGTCAGTATGAACGTGTGAACGACAGTGAACGTGTGTCAGTATGAACGTGTGAACGACAGTAAACGTGTGTCAGTATGGACGTGTGAACGACAGTAAACGTGTGTCAGTATGAACGTGTGAACGACAGTGAACCTGTGTCAGTATGAACGTGTGAACGACAGTGAACGTGTGTCAGTATGAACGTGTGAACGCCAGTGAACGTGTGTCAGTATGAACGTGTGAACGACAGTGAACGTCTGTCAGTATGAACGTGTGAACGACAGTGAACGTGTGTCAGTATGAACGTGTGAACGACAGTGAACGTGTGTCAGTATGAACGTGTGAACGACAGTGAACGTGTGTCATTATGAACGTGTGAACGACAGTGAACGTCTGTCAGTATGAACGTGTGAACGACAGTGAACCTGTGTCAGTATGAACGTGTGAACGACAGTGAACGTGTGTCAGTATGAACGTGTGAACGACAGTGAACTTGTCAGTATGAACGTGTGAACGACAGTGAACGTGTGTCAGTATGAACGTGTGAACGACAGTGAACGTGTGTCAGCATGAACGTGTGAACGACAGTGAACCTGTGTCAGTATGAACGTGTGAACGACAGTGAACGTGTGTCAGTATGAACGTGTGAACGACAGTGAACCTGTGTCAGTATGAACGTGTGAACGACAGTGAACGTGTGTCAGTATGAACGTGTGAACGACAGTGAACTTGTCAGTATGAACGTGTGAACGACAGTAAACGTGTGTCAGTATGAACGTGTGAACGACAGTGAACGTGTGTCAGTATGAACGTGTGAACGACAGTGAACGTGTGTCAGTATGAACGTGTGAACGACAGTGAACGTGTGTCAGTATGAACGTGTGAACGACAGTGAACCTGTGTCAGTATGAACGTGTGAACGACAGTGAACGTGTGTCAGTATGAACGTGTGAACGACAGTGAACCTGTGTCAGTATGAACGTGTGAACGACAGTGAACGTGTGTCAGTATGAACGTGTGAACGACAGTGAACGTGTGTCAGCATGAACGCGTGAACGACAGTAAACGTGTGTCAGTATGAACGTGTGAACGACAGTGAACGTGTGTCAGTATGAACGCGTGAACGACAGTAAACGTGTGTCAGTATGAACGTGTGAACGACAGTGAACGTGTGTCAGTATGAACGTGTGAACGACAGTGAACCTGTGTCAGTATGAACGTGTGAACGACAGTGAACCTGTGTCAGTATGAACGTGTGAACGACAGTGAACGTGTGTCAGTATGAACGTGTGAACGACAGTGAACCTGTGTCAGTATGAACGTGTGAACGACAGTGAACGTGTGTCAGTATGAACGTGTGAACGACAGTGAACCTGTGTCAGTATGAACGTGTGAACGACAGTGAACGTGTGTCAGTATGAACGTGTGAACGACAGTGAACGTGTGTCAGCATGAACGCGTGAACGACAGTAAACGTGTGTCAGTACGGACGTATATGTATGTATGTCAGTATGAACGTATGAACGACAGTGAACGTGTGTCAGTATGAACGTATGAACGACAGTAAACGTGTGTCAGTATGAACGTGTGAACGACAGTGAACCTGTGTCAGTATGAACGTGTGAACGACAGTGAACGTGTGTCAGTATGAACGTGTGAACGACAGTGAACGTGTGTCAGTATGAACGTATGAACGACAGTGAACGTGTGTCAGTATGAACGTGTGAACGACAGTAAACGTGTGTCAGTATGAACATGTGAACGCCAGTGAACGTGTGTCAGTATGAACGTGTGAACGACAGTGAACGTCTGTCAGTATGAACGTGTGAACGACAGTGAACGTGTGTCAGTATGAACGTGTGAACGACAGTGAACGTGTGTCAGTATGAACGTGTGAACGACAGTAAACGTGTGTCAGTATGGACGTGTGAACGACAGTAAACGTGTGTCAGTATGAACGTGTGAACGACAGTGAACCTGTGTCAGTATGAACGTGTGAACGACAGTGAACGTGTGTCAGTATGAACGTGTGAACGCCAGTGAACGTGTGTCAGTATGAACGTGTGAACGACAGTGAACGTCTGTCAGTATGAACGTGTGAACGACAGTGAACGTGTGTCAGTATGAACGTGTGAACGACAGTGAACGTGTGTCAGTATGAACGTGTGAACGACAGTGAACGTGTGTCATTATGAACGTGTGAACGACAGTGAACGTCTGTCAGTATGAACGTGTGAACGACAGTGAACCTGTGTCAGTATGAACGTGTGAACGACAGTGAACGTGTGTCAGTATGAACGTGTGAACGACAGTGAACTTGTCAGTATGAACGTGTGAACGACAGTGAACGTGTGTCAGTATGAACGTGTGAACGACAGTGAACGTGTGTCAGCATGAACGTGTGAACGACAGTGAACCTGTGTCAGTATGAACGTGTGAACGACAGTGAACGTGTGTCAGTATGAACGTGTGAACGACAGGGAACCTGTGTCAGTATGAACGTGTGAACGACAGTAAACGTGTGTCAGTATGAATGTGTGAACGACAGTAAACGTGTGTCGTGTGAACGTGTGAACGACAGTAAACGTGTGTCAGTATGGACGTGTGAACGACAGTAAACGTGTGTCAGTATGAACGTGTGAACGACAGTGAACCTGTGTCAGTATGAACGTGTGAACGACAGTGAACGTGTGTCAGTATGAACGTGTGAACGCCAGTGAACGTGTGTCAGTATGAACGTGTGAACGACAGTGAACGTCTGTCAGTATGAACGTGTGAACGACAGTGAACGTGTGTCAGTATGAACGTGTGAACGACAGTGAACGTGTGTCAGTATGAACGTGTGAACGACAGTAAACGTGTGTCAGTATGGACGTGTGAACGACAGTAAACGTGTGTCAGTATGAACGTGTGAACGACAGTGAACCTGTGTCAGTATGAACGTGTGAACGACAGTGAACGTGTGTCAGTATGAACGTGTGAACGCCAGTGAACGTGTGTCAGTATGAACGTGTGAACGACAGTGAACGTCTGTCAGTATGAACGTGTGAACGACAGTGAACGTGTGTCAGTATGAACGTGTGAACGACAGTGAACGTGTGTCAGTATGAACGTGTGAACGACAGTGAACGTGTGTCATTATGAACGTGTGAACGACAGTGAACGTCTGTCAGTATGAACGTGTGAACGACAGTGAACCTGTGTCAGTATGAACGTGTGAACGACAGTGAACGTGTGTCAGTATGAACGTGTGAACGACAGTGAACTTGTCAGTATGAACGTGTGAACGACAGTGAACGTGTGTCAGTATGAACGTGTGAACGACAGTGAACGTGTGTCAGCATGAACGTGTGAACGACAGTGAACCTGTGTCAGTATGAACGTGTGAACGACAGTGAACGTGTGTCAGTATGAACGTGTGAACGACAGTGAACCTGTGTCAGTATGAACGTGTGAACGACAGTGAACGTGTGTCAGTATGAACGTGTGAACGACAGTGAACTTGTCAGTATGAACGTGTGAACGACAGTAAACGTGTGTCAGTATGAACGTGTGAACGACAGTGAACGTGTGTCAGTATGAACGTGTGAACGACAGTGAACGTGTGTCAGTATGAACGTGTGAACGACAGTGAACGTGTGTCAGTATGAACGTGTGAACGACAGTGAACCTGTGTCAGTATGAACGTGTGAACGACAGTGAACGTGTGTCAGTATGAACGTGTGAACGACAGTGAACCTGTGTCAGTATGAACGTGTGAACGACAGTGAACGTGTGTCAGTATGAACGTGTGAACGACAGTGAACGTGTGTCAGCATGAACGCGTGAACGACAGTAAACGTGTGTCAGTATGAACGTGTGAACGACAGTGAACGTGTGTCAGTATGAACGCGTGAACGACAGTAAACGTGTGTCAGTATGAACGTGTGAACGACAGTGAACGTGTGTCAGTATGAACGTGTGAACGACAGTGAACCTGTGTCAGTATGAACGTGTGAACGACAGTGAACCTGTGTCAGTATGAACGTGTGAACGACAGTGAACGTGTGTCAGTATGAACGTGTGAACGACAGTGAACCTGTGTCAGTATGAACGTGTGAACGACAGTGAACGTGTGTCAGTATGAACGTGTGAACGACAGTGAACCTGTGTCAGTATGAACGTGTGAACGACAGTGAACGTGTGTCAGTATGAACGTGTGAACGACAGTGAACGTGTGTCAGCATGAACGCGTGAACGACAGTAAACGTGTGTCAGTACGGACGTATATGTATGTATGTCAGTATGAACGTATGAACGACAGTGAACGTGTGTCAGTATGAACGTATGAACGACAGTAAACGTGTGTCAGTATGAACGTGTGAACGACAGTGAACCTGTGTCAGTATGAACGTGTGAACGACAGTGAACGTGTGTCAGTATGAACGTGTGAACGACAGTGAACGTGTGTCAGTATGAACGTATGAACGACAGTGAACGTGTGTCAGTATGAACGTGTGAACGACAGTAAACGTGTGTCAGTATGAACATGTGAACGCCAGTGAACGTGTGTCAGTATGAACGTGTGAACGACAGTGAACGTCTGTCAGTATGAACGTGTGAACGACAGTGAACGTGTGTCAGTATGAACGTGTGAACGACAGTGAACGTGTGTCAGTATGAACGTGTGAACGACAGTAAACGTGTGTCAGTATGGACGTGTGAACGACAGTAAACGTGTGTCAGTATGAACGTGTGAACGACAGTGAACCTGTGTCAGTATGAACGTGTGAACGACAGTGAACGTGTGTCAGTATGAACGTGTGAACGCCAGTGAACGTGTGTCAGTATGAACGTGTGAACGACAGTGAACGTCTGTCAGTATGAACGTGTGAACGACAGTGAACGTGTGTCAGTATGAACGTGTGAACGACAGTGAACGTGTGTCAGTATGAACGTGTGAACGACAGTGAACGTGTGTCATTATGAACGTGTGAACGACAGTGAACGTCTGTCAGTATGAACGTGTGAACGACAGTGAACCTGTGTCAGTATGAACGTGTGAACGACAGTGAACGTGTGTCAGTATGAACGTGTGAACGACAGTGAACTTGTCAGTATGAACGTGTGAACGACAGTGAACGTGTGTCAGTATGAACGTGTGAACGACAGTGAACGTGTGTCAGCATGAACGTGTGAACGACAGTGAACCTGTGTCAGTATGAACGTGTGAACGACAGTGAACGTGTGTCAGTATGAACGTGTGAACGACAGGGAACCTGTGTCAGTATGAACGTGTGAACGACAGTGAACGTGTGTCAGTATGAACGTGTGAACGACAGTGAACTTGTCAGTATGAACGTGTGAACGACAGTAAACGTGTGTCAGTATGAACGTGTGAACGACAGTGAACGTGTGTCAGTATGAACGTGTGAACGACAGTGAACGTGTGTCAGTATGAACGTGTGAACGACAGTGAACGTGTGTCAGTATGAACGTGTGAACGACAGTGAACCTGTGTCAGTATGAACGTGTGAACGACAGTGAACGTGTGTCAGTATGAACGTGTGAACGACAGTGAACCTGTGTCAGTATGAACGTGTGAACGACAGTGAACGTGTGTCAGTATGAACGTGTGAACGACAGTGAACGTGTGTCAGCATGAACGCGTGAACGACAGTGAACCTGTGTCAGTATGAACGTGTGAACGACAGTAAACGTGTGTCAGTATGAACGCGTGAACGACAGTAAACGTGTGTCAGTATGAACGTGTGAACGACAGTAAACGTGTGTCAGTACGGACGTATATGTATGTATGTCAGTATGAACGTATGAACGACAGTGAACGTGTGTCAGTACGGACGTATATGTATGTATGTCAGTATGAACGTATGAACGACAGTGAACGTGTGTCAGTATGAACGTGTGAACGACAGTAAACGTGTGTCAGTACGGACGTATATGTATGTATGTCAGTATGAACGTATGAACGACAGTGAACGTGTGTCAGTACGGACGTATATGTATGTATGTCAGTATGAACGTATGAACGACAGTGAACGTGTGTCAGTACGGACGTATATGTATGTATGTCAGTATGAACGTATGAACGACAGTGAACGTGTGTCAGTATGAACGTATGAACGACAGTAAACGTGTGTCAGTATGAACGTGTGAACGACAGTGAACCTGTGTCAGTATGAACGTGTGAACGACAGTGAACGTGTGTCAGTATGAACGTGTGAACGACAGTGAACGTGTGTCAGTATGAACGTGTGAACGACAGTGAACCTGTGTCAGTATGAATGTGTGAACGACAGTGAACGTGTGTCAGTATGAACGTGTGAACGACAGTGAACGTGTGTCAGTATGAACGTGTGAACGACAGTGAACCTGTGTCAGTATGAACGTGTGAATGTAGGCTGTGAGCAGCACACTCACCCAGAGGCGTTTTGGCGTAAAGACTGAGCTGATAAGAGAAACCAAAGACACACAATCTTCATATTCATCATCTGAGGCTGTTGGTGAAGAAGGTGCTGCGGCTGAAATCCTTCTGATGGTAAATAAATGTCACATTTGAAGGTCTGATATGATTTATTTCACCTTGAGAATCACCAGAGAAAGCGCAGAGACACCTGTGTCTCACCGAGCAGCAGCCTGAGGAAGAGGGTGTGCCGGTGTTTGGATGTGGTGGTGATTGATGATGTCGGTCCATTAGAACCTTCACCGGCCCTGAACCACCATGTCGCTCTGCCTTCACCTGCCAAACGCTCCACTCTGCTCTCTGGATATTTCTCTTTTGCACCATTAATCATTCTAATATTACGGTTTATCTGGTATCAGCGGATCCACATCTGTAGAACATCCAGCGAAAACCATTCTGAGCCACATCCAGAACACATTCCTCTCCCTGCCGGGGATTGGTTCCGCAAGAACTTCTGTGGATCTCCGTCTGGATGTGTGTGTGACTGCATCAGAGGGAGGAGCCAGCAGACCCGGCCGGAGCCAGCAGACCCGGCCGGAGCCAGCAGACCCGGCCGGAGCAGCAGACCCGGCCGGAGCAGCAGACCCGGCCGGAGCCAGCAGACCCGGCCGGAGCCAGCAGACCCGGCCGGAGCAGCAGACCCGGCCGGAGCAGCAGACCCGGCCGGAGCCAGCAGACCCGGCCGGAGCCAGCAGACCCGGCTGGAGCCAGCAGACCCGGCTGGAGCCAGATACACACTAGAGGAACCGATGTGAAGAACGTAGGAGACCACAGACATGAGGACAGTTTCTACTACTATTAACGTCGTAATCTCCCGAACGCAGACAGACGATCCAACCAGATCTCACAGAAAGTCACGTGACCAAACGTGACTTCAGGAGAAAAACAAACATGGCGGACGAAGGACGTCCCCCAAAACATCCAAACCGAACATTTATCTGCTGCAGTCTGAAGGTTTTATTGACAGCAGCATTAAAAAAGGAAGATACATTTTTGTATCCACACCATGCGGTCTGAGGCGCCGCCATCGTTGCATCCTGCTGCAACGGGTCCAAGGCGCCAACGTCGGGTTCAGTGTCTTGCTCGAGGACACTTTGACACTTAGACTGAATGTGCCGGGGATCCAACCCCCCAGCGTCAGATGAGTGGACGACCGCTCTACCGACAGAGCCACCGTCAGCGTTTGATAAGACGAGACCTGAGAGAGGGTTTCATGGTGGATGACCACGGGGGTCGAACACCATCACCTCCAACAGGGCTGTGGGTTCTGATTGGTTAAAAACTGATACCATCGCATAATCAGAAGGTAGTTGGTGAGGTGAGGCTGTATTAAACGCCCGGCTAAAATCCACAAATGAACAGTGTGTATGTGAGGTAGGACCCTCGAAGCCTTTGCAGATGGGATGCACGACGGTTGCGACCGCATCACCTTTCCCTCGTGGAGAAGCAAAGTGGAGAAGATCCAGTGAACCGCTGACTTCAGTTTGGCCCGATGAGATGAGTTTGTCATTTAGGTCGTAGAAAAAAACCTGACTTGACTTCAGGAGGAATTTCAGGAAGCGGGATTAACGTTCTCCAAGTTTGTCACCGAGCTCCAGCTTGACCAAACCTGAGAGGAGAAAGTCTGGATATGAGGTTTCAGAACAGATGATGTGAATCAGTTCAATCGACTCAGAGTTGGTTTACAACCTCATTATTGTTGTGGGAGGAGCTTCTGTGGGGAAAAAAAATGGATAGAAGCGCAAAGAGTTTCTGGGATGTGAGATGTTTGAGATGAACGGTTTGAGAAGGTCATTCAGATGAATCAGGCTCAGCAGGAGGAGGAGGCGGGATCAATCTCAGGCGTCCAAGAAGTAAACCTGCCAGCGAACAGGTTAGGTTCCCAGAGTAAGTTACCGCGGTAACTGAGTCAGAGCTCAACTAATCCCGCTTTCTGGAACGGAAAAGCCAGAGTTTCCCGCCTCTCAGGCTTAACCAACTGGGAGTTTCCACTGAGCCCGCTCCCTGAAGTACTTCCCAGGTGTGTGATGAGGTCATTGAGTTGGTGTGCGTCATTAGCCGGCGTTAGCAGGGACGGCTAAAGCCTAGCGACTCAGCGCTCTCGTCGGAGAGAGAGGGGAAGCTGAGCGAAGAGAAAAGTTGAGCGGTAACGTTTGTGGATGACGGACTCCAGAGCCTCGAAGGGAACGTGTGGTTTTCCTTTTTTTTTAATGCTGCTGCTGCTCCAGAGAACCGGGAAGCAGAACCGCTGCATGGGTCCAGACTCGTAGGATTCTCTACAGCGTGTGGGACGTTCTACCGTGATGTCATGGTAGAAAGAATAAAAACTCTAAGTATAACGTTACTCTTACTTTAAGTGCGCTAATGAATGAAAACCCTTATTTATTTTTAATTCCATTAAGAAATGTCTAAATGGGTCTAAATGTTGCCATTCGTTTCTCTCTTTCTTTATTATTTAGCTTTTTATTTGGACTTTTTGTGAAGTTTTCTAATGTTATTGTATTTTTGTCTGTTAATTAAAGAGACAAACCCCCAAAACAACCAACCAGCAGTTGGTTGAATGGATTAGTCCAGATTAATCTTATATAGTATTTAAGATGATGTGTTATTATTATCTTTATTATACAATATTATATAATATATTTATTATTGGTGATTGCTCTCTTAAATCTATAAAGATCATTTAGTTATTTATACATTTGCCCCGTGAGATAAAACTAACCGGCCGATCATTTCAAACCGGTTTTTCCTGAAACCTCATCTGTCCGTCACAGAAACTGATTCACGTACTTAAACATCCTCCACACACAAAAGTGAACATTTCCCTCATATTTCCGGGCCTGGCACCTGTAAGTCCGGCTGGTGGGCACAGAGTCAGTGAAGTTCCCCTCTAACCTCCGGAGGCAGACGATTCCGCCTGAGCTGCTCAGAGGCACGGCGGCAGGCGTCGCTGCTTAGCATGCATTCCCTTCCCCTCGGTATAATTCATTTCTCAGGCCTGTCCTCCCGCTTTTGTGGGTCTTCAGAGCCTCCCTTCTTTTCTTCGGGGGCCACAACCCCCGTGTGTGAGTGGGGATGCAGGCCCCCCGGGGGTCACGGGAAGGGGCCCTCTGTTTAAACACCGCTGCGCGCTCTGCCGGAGCAGAGCGTTCCTCCGGCCGCAAACAGGTGGTAAATTAGACAGACGGTGACAGATTGCCGCCCGGAGAGACAGAAATATGTTTTGTTTATTCAATTTTTGTTTTTCATCACTACCGTCACCACGGCGACAGCAGACACAAAGGGATTATGTTCCCGCCTGACACCCGTCTCTGCACACACGCACCCTCCCTCTCTCTGCCACCCGGGGGACAATGAATCAAAGGGCCGCATGTTTACCGATGCTCCGGGACAGGGCTCAAAGGCAGGGCCCCCCGGCCTCCATTCTGTGCTCACCCAAGGGTAACAGGTCCCTGATCATTTACTCAGCTGATAACCAGAGGGGACGGGGGCCTCAGAGCGCTAATTAAGCAAGCTCTAATTTCATTAGCCCCCGCCTGCTGGTGGCATGTGGTGTCAAGCTGCAGCGCACCGCCCAGAGGAGATAAACCCAGCTGGACGTCTGAGGGATCGACTCCTGCTCCAGGATTCTGTAGTAGAGCTCCCTCTCCTCCCTCTCCTCCCTCTCTTCCCTCTGCACCCTCTCCTCCCTCTGCTCCCTCTCTTCCCACTGCACCCTCTCCTCCCTCTCTTCCCTCTCCTCCCTCTGCACCCTCTCCTCCCTCTCTTCCCTCTCCTCCCTCTGTTCCCTCTCCTTCCTCTCTTCCCTCTCCTCCCTCTGTTCCCTCTCCTTCCTCTGCTCCTTCCCCTCCCTCTCCTCCCTCTCTTCCCTCTGCACCCTCCCCTTCCTCTCCTCCTTTTCCTCCCTCTGCTCCCTCTCCCTCCCTCTCCTCCTTTTCCTCCCTCTCCTCCCTCTCTTCCCTCTGCACCCTCTCCTTCCTCTCCTCCTTTTCCTCCCTCTGCTCCCTCTCCCTCCTCTCCTCCTTTTCCTCCCTCTCCTCCCTATCTTCCCTCTCCTCCCTCTCCTCCCTCTGCTCCCTCTCCTCCCTCTGCTCCCTCTCTTCCCTCTGCACCCTCTCCTTCCTCTCTTCCCTCTCCTCCCTCTGTTCCCGCTCCTTCCCCTCCCTCTGCTCCCTCTCTTCCCTCTGCACCCTCTCCTTCCTCTCCTCCTTTTCCTCACTCTGCTCCCTCTCTTCCCTCTGCACCATCTCCTCCCTCTCTTCCCTCTCCTCCCTCTGTTCCCTCCCTTCCCATCCCTGAGTGGGTTTGGATCCACGGCACAGACTGAGAACATACTCCTCAGAGGCAGGGACAGAGAAGGAGCCTGGAAGTCTCCTCCTCGGCCAGGAGAGCCGAGCGCCGTCCTTGTTTGATTCTCACGCTGTGAACTTGGACGGAGCTCTGGGAGCAGAGAGGGAGCGGATCGCTCATGAGGTCGGAAACACATCCCGATTCTCCTGGAACTTTTTTACTGTGGCTGGGAAGACAAATAGTGGCCCCTCCTCCCCTCCTCTCACGCACCCTTTATGTGTCTGGATGAAGGAGGCGCTGCCATGAATGGCCCGGCTGTGAGAGCTCGCTCTCCTCGGCCCAACAAACCTTCTTTCTTCTGAAATTGTGAGCAATTTGCTCACACCATGCAGTGACACAAATACTCAAACACCCCGCTCTGGTTTCTCCTTCATGGCAGGAATCAGGGATGATGATGATGATGATGATGATGATGATGATGATGGAGAATCAAAGTCATCATGTTCAGACACTACTTTCCAAGAAACGTGGCTTAAACGAGAAGAAAATTGGATTTGAGACGTTATGAACGTAAGGTCAAAGTTTATTTTCTTCTTTGATCTCCTTTAATATGTCACTTAAACATTATCTGGAGGTTACCGTCATTTAAAACTTTATAGTAAGAATAATAATCATAATACCTTTTATTTATGGGCTCCATCCTGGAGACTCAAGGTCACCTTACAGATCCACAATAAAAACACAGGAGAATAAATATCAGGACTTTACTACAAGCATGTAGAATAAAAGGGGAGTTCCAGAGACGAGGGGCTGCACGGCTAAAAGCTCTAGACCCCAGGCATGATAGACGGGCAGGAGGTGTAGCAAGGAGCAAGGAGGAGGAACAGCGAAGAGGAAGGGATGTAGGGATGAAGGAGGGCAGAGGTTATGGAGAGACTTGAAGGCTAGTAGGAGGGTCTTAAAGTCGATGCATTGATTGACAGGCCGTCAGGGAAGCCGCTGGAGGACCGTGGGGGTGATGTGTTCTATGGAAGGAGGTACGGAGTTCTAGACCAGCGGGAGTTCATGGAGGAGCCTGAAGACTAGAGAAGAGGGAGTTGCAGTAATCGATACAGGAGGCGACCATCGTGTTGGCGAGGATGGCGGTGGAATTGGGCGTGAGTGACGAACGCTGACGGCTGATGAAGGTGGAGTGATATTATTGACGTGTCGTCGAGGACGACTGCCAGACTCTGGAGTCCAGGGGTTCTGGCACTGACGAGGAGAACCTCAGGTTTATGTCTGTTGAGTTTGAGAAAGTGGAAGGGTTGTGTTGGGATTGGATGATGTAGATGATGAAGAGGAGAGGACCCTAAACAAAGCCCTGAGGCGATCTGAGGGTCTAATGTATTTATTTATCAACATGTCATTATATCATGTGGTTTTTTTACTTTAGTAGTTATGTGATGATTTTGTTCTGGAGTGGGTCACTTATAATAATTAATGTATTACTTTATTCTCCGAGACCACTATGAAGAGAAAAGGGGTCCACATCAATAACTTAGACCAAAAGAAAGAGGAGGAGCTTAAGAATGAATTGTTAACGAGTCAAACACATCTGAGAGGTAGAGAGAAGTTAGGTGTTTATCTGACGTCTTTCCCATCCTCTTCAGTTCTGAACAATTCTCGCTCTCGTTAGCGCTCCTCCCACACACACTTCAGTAGTAATGGAACATTCCAAGCTAAACCCACGGGCCGAAGCTCTCCAAGCACTTCAGATGAGCTCCGGCGCTGCTCAGATGATTGCTCCTCATCATCGCCGCGACGCATAAAAATAGCCGCTTCATCGGAGGGAGAACTTCTGCGTCCGGAGCTTCACTCCCGAATTAATGAATATATATATATATATGTTCATATGTATATATATATATATGAACATACAGTATATCATGCATTTATGTGAAAGTACGCAGTATGCATATATATATATATATATATATATATATATATATATATATATATATATATATATATATATATATATATATATATATATATATATTTTTTTTTTTAATTGTGCGCCGACAGACGTTCCAATGTCTGTAGCTCCACAGGATTGTTTTAAAAGAAGTGAGACAGGGTCACATCTTTACCCAACTTTTATGTTATTTACCCATGAGTTTAAGAGAATACATTTTCACATTAATAAAAAAATTCGTAATTTTGAAAAAAAGAAGTACAAAGAGGAATACCCAGAATTCCCTCCTGCATCTGGATCCAATCCAGATGTAATGGGTTCCTCTCCGCTGACTGCCCCCTCCTTCTACAGAATCTGTCCAGTGGTTTGTGAGGACTAAAGCAGAAGAATGTCCCGACACACAACCAGAAACCGAGTCTGAAGGTCTTCCCCTCATGTCCCCCGCCGTCTTCCACCAAATCCCCTCCCATCTTTTTATCAATCATGCTAATGGGGTCAAATCATTCCTTTCTCGCGTTAACGAGAAAAGAAACAGGGAGTCTGCGTTATTATCTGAAGGTTAATCAGAGATCAGGAATGTCGTAGCTGTTATCAGTTCAAAACCAAAATCCTGATTCTTCCGCTTCGCTCAACGTCCAGGTCATGAATCCATAAATAATAAAACCTTTTTCTCGCCGTGGTGAAAATAACAAATAATACCCAATGATGGCTGAGGAGTTTCAATTATTGATAAACGCATCGGATTCCACTTGAATCAAGGTTTAACGCCGGCCGAAACCGCTTTTGCAGCCGCTCTTCAATCAGCGGGAACACGTCGCCGTGGCAACGGCTGAAGTCAATATGTGTGATTTTCCACTGGTTGATTAGTTTTCATGAGCTGGTATTATAAAGCTTGTGTTCCTCGGCAGTGGTAAATATATTTGACATATTTTCAGATGTGCAGGTACTACGTTAGCGGATGCCTTAGCCGCTCGTTAGCATAGGAGGGAAAGGTGAAAGGTCAGAGATGAAGAGGAGAGGCGATTGGTACGCAATGTCAGCCGTTTTTGTGTAATCTTGTGTTTTGTGTTATCTCTGTTTCATTGGACTATTTATACAATGTTACTGATGAGGATGATGAAGATGAAGATGATGATGGCTGTCTGTATGCCGACACTATAGAAGGAAAATTGTTGGTTGAACTCAATATATTGAGTATTACAAATTATAATATTAAAAATCCGTTCAATGAAGTATTTATAACTTAAAATGATTTAGAATGGAAGAAACTGAATTGAATTGAGGTTAATAGATGAAGAAATGTGTTTAAGTTCAAGTCAACAATTCACTTTTAATAGTTTATGATTACAACCCAAACGTATAAAAAGATTTACTTTCATTCATATTATTATTATTATTATTATTACATTCAACTTTTCTCCTTTCGTTTCGTTTTATTCAAATCTTACCAGAAAACTTTATCTTCATGAAACCTAAAATATAAAACAGTAAATAAATATTTCTTTATTATTGCTTCACAAATCCGACATTATTCATTCCTGCTGCGCTTTAAAGAAATGTTATTCAAATTAAAATATTCAATTATTAATTCAATTATTAAACAAAATTATTAAATGAAATTATTAAAACGAAATTATTAAATGAAGTTATTAAATTCAATCATTAAAAATGTTTTTTCTTTTTTCTTTCGTGAAAAAGGTGAGACAACTGAATGAAGAATTTTCAACGTAAATTCTCGGCTCAAAAATACTTTAATTTAATTGTGCGTTAAAGCCGGCCACACACTAAGGGATAAAACCTGCAATTTATTTTGCCGCATTCGGGTCGGCGGGCCGAGACCCGATTCAAGGCCATCCGACTATTTGTCAAAATAATTCTCAAGAGTGTGGCGTCGATACGATCATCTTACTTCTGACGGTGGAATCGGAGCCGCCCCGATCTCCAATGCGACTATTGATCAGGCCGCCTGGGACGGAATATCGCAACAGCCAATGAGAGCGAGCGGACCGGGATGAGTCATAAACCGATGTTACGTACTTTAACAGTAACAGAAACCAAAACAGAACTGAGCCCCCCAGCCAGGTGGGCTATTGTGCGTTCTCGCCATCTGGATGAATCGTCTAGTGTGTGCGTTTCAAAGACAAAAAATTGTCTTTGAAAAACGTCCTCAAATCTCCTTTTTTTTGTTTTACAGTGTATAAAAGCTGTTAGTTAAATACATTTTTAAACTCTGCTAGTCCACACAGCTTCACGTCCTCCGCTGCATCCAAACTCCTCCTCGCTCCACATGTGAGGGAAACGGCCATCTGACGGACAGAGAGGTTAATTGTGAGGCTGCGATTATCATAAAAGTCAGAACAGATCATATTATGACTGGAGGTCAGTGTGGGGATGATGATCATCATCATCATCATCATCATCATCATCATCATCGCCACACCTGATTCCAATCTAAGTCAATCCACGCGGGACTCAGTCAAACCCAACTCACCTGTTCTAAGACTCTTCAAGAACCCCAGTATGCAGAAGTACTCAAAGGCACCATTTTTACAAGAGGGGAAAATACCCCGTTTACTTTGCATGTATTTTTCCATGTTCCCTAATGCAAGAACATTAGGGAAATGTTTTAAAAAGCCATATTTCTCCGTTATTAACATAAACCTCTTCTTCGTCTTCGTCGTCTTCTTTCGGCTGTTCCCTTTAGAGGTCACCACAGCGGATCATCTCGCTCTACATATTGATTCGGCATTTGACGTCTGATACCCTTCCTGACAAACTCCTCTTACTCCTTCCGGCCTTTGGACCGGCACTAGAAGCACACGGGCTCATGACCTCTGTGTGACTGGGGTCATCCACATTAAACCTCTAATGACATCATTTTGAGACTATTTCTTGATGCAAAATGTTCCGGAACCTGTTTATAGTCTGACCCAGTGGCAGCTTTTAAATGCTAAAGATCAAGGGGCCAAGGACGCAGCCCTGGGGGACACCAAAGGTCAAAGGGGCACCAAGGAGGACGCGTTGCCCATGGCAATTGAGAAAGACCTCTTTGATAAGGCCGATTTTTTGGGGGGGGGAGTATTTGAATGCATGGGACGACTTACTGAGCAGAAATATGTGACTTGATACGATCCAAAGAAGTTGTGATAGGGGTGAAATCATTTTGTAAAAACATTCTTTCACGTAATAATGAGAGCAGCAACGCTCAACCAATCTAAGTAAAACTGATGCATGGAAGTCTGATGTTTCCCTTTCAAACATGTTTGACACACATTTAGAGGGGCTTAGTTATAAAATGATTAGATGATATAAAACCGTCTTCTCTCCGAGGACATTGAAGGGGTCTAACTGTGGGGGGGGGGCTATGTTATTGATGATTGATGATTCTGATCACACTGACCCCGCCTTCTCTCTTCTCCACCCTCAGCTGTCCAGGTGCATGTTCTGAAGGGAGACAAGGCAGGCGAGTGGTGGAAGTTCACCGTCAACATCATTTCTGTCTACAAACAAGGCGAGAACCGCATTCGCCGCGGTGACCAGCTGCTGTGGGTGCGTGCCAAGGACGTCGCCTGCAAATGCCCCAAGATCAAGCCGGGGAGGAAGTATCTGCTCCTGGGGGCCGACGAGGACTCTCCCGGCCAGAGCGGCGTGGTGGCCGACAAGGGAAGCCTGCTCATCCCGTGGAAAGACCTGTGGGGCCGCCGGCTGAGGAAGTTCCAGCAGCGTGACAAGAGGGGGAAGTGCTAAGAGAGGCTGGAGAGAGGAGAGACCCCAGAATGTCTCCGGTGGGAGGAATGCACGGAGGACGAGAGGACGCATCACGGAAATAAACTGGAAGCATTAAAGATAGAGAGACACAGGTGAAAGTAGGCGGGTGGAGGAAGGACTGAGTGCTGCTGCTCGGAGTTTAGAGTTTTTAGGAACTTTTGTGAAGGAGATCATTCTACAGCTGTTCTGTCTCCGTCCGTCTTTCCACATTTGTTTTGTTGTGTAATTGCAGAGTTTGCACCGAATGTTACCGACTCCTAACATCCCCACCATCTCATCTTTCTCTACCGTCTTTTCTTTACCGGCCCCAGTGAGCAAAGCATCTACTGTATCGATTTTGTCATTCAACCGGATCCAGCTCCTCCACGCTTGTGTGGAGCATCTTCTCCATTCTCTACCCCTGATGAAGATGAAGGCTGCGTGGCCCTGAGGGACTCCGCCCATCATCAGCCCCGGGTCCAACAGAGCCGGGACGTCGTTTAACGTATCAGTAAAACACAATCTTCAAATCCTCTTTGACCCAAATGCATTTGAAAACAGTACGAAGAAAATATTATATTTAACACTAGATTCCAGATTGAATGTTTTTAGGCTGGTAGATTGTTTCTAAAAAGTTTGGACGGTGACGTCACCTCTTCTCTTCACACAACAAACTCCTTCAAGGTCCTTTGGGACAAAAAAACCTCACTGATCTGAAACTGTTTGAAATGTGTTCCGACCCGGTGACACTTCTGTTTCAGGATGCTGCTGATAAAAGGTGGAGACTTAGCCTCCGCCTTTTATCAGGGTGGAGCTAAGTCTCCACCTTTTAGCCTGTGTTGGTCGATGCAGCAGTGAACTACTGACCACGGGTTTACACAGCGTTCCAAACCCATTTAGCAAAACGCTTCAAATGTGCTGGTTTGTGACGCAGTGCGGCGTCCAGGGTCGAAGGTCACAGGCATTCGGTGTTAGTTATCACACCCTTGTCTTAAGCCGGGCTTACACTGTACGACTTTCCAGTCGTGGTCGTTTCATTTCAACTCACACTGCGCGACCGTCCACCTCGTGTAGCCCGTCGGCGCTACATTCAATAGTTTGGTTCAGTTTGAAAGCTCCGAGACAGAAAAGAAGTTTTGTTTGTTAGAAGAAGTAGAAGAAATCCTTTATTGATCACAAACAGACATACGCGGTACAACATAGGGACATTATTTCCCTGAGGGAGCTACATGCTAGCAAGACAGACACTATTTTTGATCAAAGTTGCCGTTGTAGGTGTCTAGAACTGCGTGGACAGTTTGGCCGGTCTATTTAGCAGAGAGAACTGTGGGTAAGTGAGCTGCGCTTGACTGTATAGTGTTAGCATGATGCTAGCAGCAGTCCCACAGCTCTGAACCTTTCTTATTCCTCCTTTCTTATTAGCCCCAAACTATACTTTCTACTTTATGAATTCTTATGACTTCTTATTTTTATTGTTACCACGCGTCGTGTCACCATGGCAACTCAGACGCCCCG
>JBBDHG010000330.1:345000-382500 GCA_037951165.1 Lophius americanus
CTATTGATATACTGTTCTGCCAAAGCTGAGTGAGAAACACTCCGAAGGGGCCAACCAATTATGCAGGCGCTGCTGAAAGGTGGAGCTGGGTTGTCCATTACGGTGAAGCCACCAGGATACCCGACCGTGAGACATGGTCCAATGTTCCGACTACACCTGGATGGGGATGAAGTGGAACGGCGCGTGTTCTGGGCTATGATTAATGCCTGTTCGGGTTCCCTTCACAGTGTCACTCAGAACCATTTCCCCAGTGGAGACGCCTGTTCCACAAGTCCACTCGGGGAATGTGATTTCTGTCATGATTTGGGCAGGACAGGGTGGGATGAAAAGGGATCTGGGCGTTCGGGAACTCCCCTCTCAGTGTGCGCAAAGACAAAGCTGGAACAACAAACACACGGAGACGACCCGACTAAAGTTTTTGGCGCTGGAGGTGGACTGTACGCAGAGGTCGGGTTTCCATCAGCAGCACCAGCTTGGAACTTTCCAGAGATGAATGGATCTGGTTCTACTACCATTGTCTCCCTTGTTAACAGTCGGAGGGCTGGGGAAACAGAGTCGGGCAGGGCGTGCACCAATGACGCCGAGGTCATCCCAGCTTTGGTGCTGGGGTGACCTGCTGACCTCCCACAGCCAACAGCTGTCAGGAAATGGAAGCGGCAAGTGTTTGGGTGAAGTGGCTTACGCTCCCGGGATATTCTGAAAATTCTTAATCTTCGCAGTCCAGAACAGGATCCAAAGGTTTTATTTCTCAACTTCCTTATCTTAGACACTATAGATGAACCATAAAAGGACAAACTGGTTGGTATGTTTCCAACAGAACAAAGATCAGACTTTTAAAACAATTTTGTATTCCATGAAAAATAGTCCATTTGGACTCTTTCCATAAGGAATGTTCTAAGAAATCGATTTGACTTCTTTCTGTTTTATCGAGTTACGTTGTTCTGTTTAGTCATCTACCCTTTGATGTCCTGCTCAACTGATTTTGGTTGGTTGAGCTCATGTTAACTCTCTATTTCTTATTGAAAAATGTGACTAAACCCGTTTATAATGTAAGACAAAGGTAACATCTATATGCTAAACTGTAAGGGGCCAAGGGTGGAGCCCTGGGGGACACCACAGGTCAAAGGGGCCGCCGATGAAGAAAGAGAAAGTCCTACCTGCTAAGTAGGATTCATTTTAGCTTTTGATTATTAAAGCAGGTGAGGACTTAATAAAGAGAATTGTTGAAATTGATACGAGCAAAAGAAATCAAATAGTTTTCTGAAAACATGCTTTAAATAAAGGAGGAGCTTCTTCAACGAATATTCAATGAAATCATTTTATACCTCAGATTATTTTTGCTGTTTAAAATAAACCCTTCAAATGTTCATTTTACAGTAAATTTACACTCTTTAAGATATCAAATGAACAAATGTCCCAAACAAATGAATTATGCAGAGAAATCCTTTTTCCATCGTTATTTTTCAAGGGTAAATATACCAACCACAACAACAACAACAAATAAATCCTACTTATAAAAGAGGACTTTCTCTATAACCATGGCTAATATCTCTTCTTTGGTCTCCCCCAGGGCTCCATCCTCGGCCCCTTACTCTTTCACAGTTACATGCTGGGCGGAACATTAAAGGGTTGAATTACTTAGAGGACTGTTTTTAATTGTCTCATTTTGTTGTCGTTCCCCGAAAGGTAGGCTGTGAATAAAGTAAAGGCTTCAAGATGTTTGGATAGTTTAAGATGTTTGGATTCCTTTCTAAATCAACCAAGAAGAGAAGTCTCTTTTTGGAGGGAGATTTCCACAACGCCACATTAGTTAATTACACAAAAACGGACTGAAGGGCAGATAAAAAGCAATAAAACAAAAAAATGCTCAACATGAGCTCTACTGCCCCCCCAGAGGACGATGATGACGAGGGAAGGATGGATGAACTAATGTTACTGCCCAACACATTCAGTTCTTTCAATACCAACAAAATAAAGTTACATTTCTACTCGCTCCAGAAGTGAGGCGCTTTCGTTGCATTTCTGTTATGTCATTAGGTGTAACCTCAAGAATCCTGGAAGAGATAAATGCGTGTTAGGGTAACCCTGTACCATGAGAATAAACCCGTATCACCTGACGATAACCAGCATGCAGGGGAATCAAAGCACACTTGTAATTCTAAAATCTGAAACGCCAGATTTTATTTTTTCTAAAAGGTGAAACAATTCGGATTAAGTATTTTAAATGTAAATCCCAACTCAGTAATACTTTCATTTTATTGTGTGTTAAAGCTGGCTACACACTCAGGGATAAAACGACTCATGTTTTTTTCTCGATTTGGGTCGGTGGGCCGAGGCTTATCTCCAACGAATCAATAAGAATAATTCTCAAGTGTGTGGCGTCGATACGATCATCATACTGCTGACGATGGAATCGGAGCCGCCCCGATCTCCAACGCGACTATTGATCAGGCCGCCCGCGACGGAATACCCGCACAACCAATGAGAGCGAGCGGACCGGGTTAATTCATAAACCGATGTTGCGTACCTTTACAGCGAGCCGAAACCCAAACATACCTGAACCCCCATCCAGGCGGATAACGGAAGAAGAAGAAGAAGAAAAGAAGAAGAAGAAGAAGAAGAAGAAGAAGAAGAAGAAGAAGAAGAAGAAGAAGAAGAAGAAGACTTTTGACTTTTAACAAACCTTTATTTCTGGTACACTAACTTAAATTCTTACATGCCCATTTCGACATGAACAATACTGACAGAAATGTTTCTGGTCACACAAACAAGATTAAAAGTTCAGCACCAGAGAGGTGTCCTCCCCCACTGAACACAGGACCTGTTTGATGGACCACACTGCTTTAAACCCACCCATGTTGTGGGTCAGTGGGTAGTAAGTGTGTTCCACCCTTAGACGAGCCGCCACCAAACCTTTCAGACTATGGATGGGATCAGTTGGACCTTCTCCCAAATTCTGGTTTTTACGGGTTTTCCAAATGGCAAGCTTGGCATTTGCAAAAATGAAATTGATTAGAATCAACGTTTTGCATTTTTTTTAGGGTGTATTTAGGTCCAAAAACAAACAGTGGGACAGAGAAAACCTCTCCCAATGCCTCCACCCATCTCTGCAGTAAAACATAGAGACCTGCCAAACGAGGACACGACACCACTAGATGTTCTACATCCTCTGTGTCGGAGCAGAACCAGCAGCTATCCCCTATACACGGGTCCAGGTGAGCTCGGTATCTGTTTGTAGCTAGAGCTCCATGTATAATCCTCCACTGGAGGTCACCCATCCATTTTTCAACTGGAGGCTTATACAGGACCCGCCAGCTGCCTTTAGGGGAAACGTCTGAGCCAAAGACCCCCGTCCACCTCGACTCCCTGACTCCTGTTAGTGATCGGAGGTTAAGTACCTTGACGCAGCTCGAGTACAGCTGCAAGAGCTGAAAGTTCCGAGCACCGGGGTCCCCAGAGTGAGGAGCCGGTCTCTCCCCTCCACCCAGTCACCAACAGCAGGACCCACAGTCAGGGAGGGGAAGACATAACCGGACCTCCCGCTCCACTGATCTGCCAGGGCCCGGCTCCGGGCGAAACCCCTGAGCGGAGCAGGCAGCGACCGGCACACCCCATCCACGAGACCCCGTAGGACTCTCGTTGACCGGATACCCGTCATCTCAGCCAGTCTGTCCTCTGGAGTCCCTGTGAGGTGTCCCAGCTTGGTGATCCCAGCCTCAATGAACTTCCTTCTGACGGTTGGCGAGGAAAACACGGTGTTGGACATTAGGGGGTTGTTAAACAATGGCTCCTCAAATAGCCACATTCCAGGTAAGGGGTCAGTGGGCCGGGAAATGTCCAGGGTCTTCCAGGCATCCATCACCGATCTGTAGAAGGTGGTGATTCCCGAAAGGTCACACTCAGATGACCTCATCAGGAATAGCTGTTTGTCAAGCTTGAGGCGACCAGCCTTCCACAGCAGCGACCGGCCCACATCCAGCCAAGAGACAGCGCAGCCGTACAGCAGCCGTTGAGCCGCCTGCAGTCTGAAGGCCGCGGTTCTGGAGGCAATGTCTATGAGGCCCTGCCCCCCCTCTGCCACCGGGAGGTACAGGAACGACGCACGCACCCAGTGATGACCAGACCAAAAAAAGTCCACAAGTAACTTCTGCAATTGTTGAATGAAGCCCGGTGGAGGAACGAGAACTTTCAGTTTATGCCAAAGAGTCGAGGCAACAAGGTTATTGACAATCAGAGCTCTTCCCCTGTAGGACAGCTGTGGTAGCAGCCATTTCCATTTAGACAACTTAGCTTGCACCTTTCCCAGCATTCCCTCCCAGTTCTGCCTCTCTATGTCCTCGTTTCCTAAATATAACCCAAGCACCTTTAGCCCTCTGGTTCCCCACACAAGGTTCCCTGGGAGAACCGGAGCCTTCCCGACAGTCCAAGGACCTATCAGACACGCTTCACTCTTCTCCCAGTTCTCCCAGTTCAACTCTTGAACATCCCCCTGACCCTGTATGAAGACATTAACATCATCAGCGTATGCTGGTACAACCACCCGGGACCCTTGACTTGGCTCGGGGAGCTGAAGCCCACCCAGCCGGTTCCTCAACCTGCACAGCAGAGGCTCGATGGCCAAGCTGTATAACTGGCCTGAAATGGGGCAGCGCTGCCTGATCCCTCTCCCCACCGGTAAAGGACAGCTCAAACCTCCCCCCACCTTAATCACACAACAAACATCACGGTACAGTAGTTTTACCCACGCCAGGAAATGCTCCCCAACCCCAAACGCCTGCAGTGTAGCAAACAGGAAAGAGTGGTCTACACGATCAAATGCTTTCTCCTGGTCGATCGCAACTATACCCGTGGTGATGTCATATGACTTGCACATATCGAAAGTGTCTCTCATTAAAAACAAGTTGTCAAACATTGACCTGTCAGGGACACAGTAGGTCTGATCAGCACCCACCAACAGGTCAATAGAACCTTTAAGTCTATTTGAGAGAACCTTCGACAGGATTTTATAGTCCGTGCATAATAGGGCCACTGGTCTCCAGTTCTTGAGCAGTGTCAGGTCCCCCTTCTTAGGTAGTAGGGAGATCACTGCGCGCCGACAAGAGGCTGGAAGCGTCCCTGTGCTAAGACACTCTTTAAAAACATCAAACAAGTCATGTTGCAGAATACTCCAGAAGTGTTTAAAAAAGTCACTGGGTATTCCATCCAATCCTGGGGATTTACCAGGGGACAACTGGGACACAGCAGTGGTCAGTTCCTCCAGAGAGAGGTCAGAGCCCAGGGTGTCACGCTCCACTGGACTCAGCTGTGGGAGGTCCTGCAGGAGGTCGGCAGTCGCATCCGCATCACAGACCTCCACCTTAAACAGGTCGGTGTAAAACTCCACAGCTAGCCTCCTCATCTCCGAAGGCTCAGCGGTCAGACGTCCGTCCGGTAGACGGAGACAGACCAGATGTTTCCTCTGTGCCTCCGACCTCTCCAAGATAAAAAAGAAGCTGGTCGGAGCATCCATGTCCTTTAACATGGTGAATCTGGCCCGAACCAGCGCCCCTTTAGCCCTCTCCTGCAGAAAGGAGTTCAGATTCCTTCTCTTGCAGATAAGTAGATCCTTTTGTGAGGCAGACCCCCTCTCCAGCTCCCTGATCTCTGCCTCTAACTGTTCCACAGCCCTCCGAGTTTTAGCGGTGGAGTAAGCTGTGTACTGCTGGCAGAAGACCTTGATTTGGGCCTTTCCTACCTCCCACCACTGATCCAGTGAAGGAAAGGAAGCTTTCTCTGATCTCCAGTTTGCCCAAAACAGTTTGAAGTTCTCACAAAAATTAAAATCCTGTAAGAGAGTCACGTTAAAATGCCAGAAAGATCTCGGTTTCACCGTCGGAGATAAAACCAGCTCTGCTAGGAGTAAATGATGGTCAGTAAAAGCAACTGGAAGGATCTGACAGTTGGCAGCATGAGTAATAAAAGAGGCCGACAGATAGAACCTGTCCAGCCGGGCCGCACTAATCCTGCCATCCGTTACTCTGACCCAGGTGTACTCCTTAGCAGAGGGATGTTGGTTCCTCCACAAGTCCACTAGATCCGCCTCTTCCACCATCTTAGCCAGAAATGTGGAGGATTGAGGGTGGAGCTCCTGTCCCGTCCTGTCCATAAGAACATCACAGCAGCAGTTCCAGTCCCCCCCCAATATAACACAATCTTTCTGGCCGATAAGTTTCAATGTGTCTGTCACTCTCTTGAAGACCTCCAGACGATCAGGACCATGGTTGGGTGCGTAGACATTTATGAAGCTAAAATTAAAGCCATGTATTTCTGCATTCACCAGTACAACTCTGCCTTTCACGATCTCTCTGCTGGATAAAATCTTTGCTTTTGTACTGGGGGAGAACAACACAGCGACTCCAGCGCTGCTACTGGAGCCATGGCTGAGGACATGCTGCCCCCCCCACCATAAGCCCCAGTCAGTCTCGTTCAGGGCGTCACTGTGTGTCTCCTGCAGAAAAACTACGTCCAACTTCTTCTGACTGATGACCTCTGACACCAGCGCTCTTCTTTGTGCTGTTCTACCTCCGTTCATGTTTAAAGAGGCCACCTTTAAGTTCTGCATGTGTGAGGAAAGGATGGACAGAGCAGTGAAGAAGCAGTCAGAAGGAGAAGAAGCACCCGGTGTTGTATGACCATGGATCAACTGTTTGAAAATGTCCTTCGTTTGGCACTTTTGGCACCTTTCAAGCCCTTCCTCAAGCCTGTGACAAGTTTCTTGAGGCGGTACCGCCTCTTTTTGTCCAGCTTGTCCTCTCCTACAACCTTCTGTAGAGTGTTCACTGTCTGTATGAACTTTCGTATGTCCGGAAAGTATTCACTCACATCTACCACCCTTCCAAACGTATCATCCAAGAAATCATTGATCTCCTCCAGAGAGTAGATGTCTGAGTTCTGAATGAGACTATCAGTAACTGACATATCATCGGAGTCGGACTGATCCTCCATGTCATTATCCAGCCTGGACTGCAGCGGTTCTGACCGCCGTCCAGCAACACCAATCCTTCTCTGAGCTGAAGACCCACATCTGCTGCCTCATCCTGACCATCTGCAGCTTCAGGCTGACCTGCAGCGGCAGACGCTGAATGAACTTCAGCAGAAACTACATTTGTTTCCTCATTTCTTACATTATCAGTGACAACATGAACATTTTCCTCTGTACTCACCAGAGTTTCAGCCTCCAGCTCTCCTGCTGCGTCTCCTGCAGTAGCAGACTGCTCCTCTGATGAGTTTGCTGCCTCAGCAGGTTCCACAGCCACTGGAAAATCAGCTGGCTGCCCTCAGGCACGCGACCCTCCTCATCGGAGACCTTGGCCCGGGCGACGTCCGCCGCCGGCACCCTCTCCGCGGATCCGGACACCGCAGAGCCCCGGGCAGCGGCGTCACCTGCCGCACCTGCAGCAGGTCGGCCCCAAGTGGGCGGCGCGGCGTTTCCGCTCACCTCTCCGCCATCGGTACCGGCAGGCACCGGTATATCCTGCCTGTGCGGACATACCACCCGTTTGTGTCCCACATCTCCACACTCGAAACACTTCATGCTTCCCGAACTCGCGTACACCATGAAGGAAACGACCTCGTGTTTGACACGGAACCAAACCTCCAGAGTCTGAGTGGGCGAGTCCAGGAACATGAACGCCTGTCTCCGGAAAGACTGGACATGTTTCAAAAGTTCATTCTTACAACCCAGACCGACCGAGTGGAACCCACTCGCGAACCTCCCGAAGCGCTTCAGTTCTCCTTCGAGCGCTTCATTCGGGATGAATGGAGGGACTCCGGACACGGTGATCCGGGTTGAGGCCAAAGCCAGCGGAGAAACCTGGAGAAACTCGTTCTCCAGATTTATTCCGCTCTCGATAAGTCGAGCGACGCAGTTCTGCGCTCTGAAAAAAACCACCAGAGCTTTGCTCATTCTGGAGGCAGAAGAGATGTTTCGGTGTCCTACCTGATCCCCAACGGACATCAGGACCTGCTCCACACTGGAGCTGGAAGGTGGCACCAGTCTCGCGCCATGTCTCAGGGACACGGACGGCGTCTCAGAGGACGCCATCCTCGCCAAGAAACACGGTTAAACACACTCTAAACAATACTAACCTTTTACACAGTTATCCAATATAATACAATGGTCATACAATTTATATCAGTAGGAAATCGATAGAAAGTTTTCAAATTTTCCCTCGCTCTTCTCCACCACACTCCCACACACCGGAAGAAGAAGAAGAAGAAGAAGAAGAAGAAGAAGAAGAGCAGCTTGTGGAAGTGTCACAATATCACCAGGGTCTTTATAACCAGTCACAGGAGATATATCACAATAGGACCGACGAAGACGTCCATCGTCCTCCAGGTTTGGTCACGTGACTTTCTGTGAGATCTGGTGTCTGTGGACTCGCCACTGTGGAATCCTCACTGGGACCAGCTTTTGTGTGTTCTCCCCGTCTGGATGAATCGTCTATTGTGTGCGTCTGGAAGATTGAAACCTTCCAAAGACCGTCTTTAAAAACCGTCCTCATGTCTGTGGTCTCCCAGGTTGCTAACGTTGGTTCAGAGTTGAAAATGCTCTAGTGTGTAGCAGCATGAAAAGAGTCAAAGCAGCTGGAACAGCCAGCAAGGAGAGTGAAAACCAAAGCAGCAGTTTAGGAGTGACAGCAGATGTCATCTTCACACAGGTGTGAAGCCCAGCTGCCACTTCCGGCGCGATGAAGGTAACCTGATGAAGAACACACTGGTGTGTACAAGACTAAAACTGTGATTAACAGAGTCCAGGTATAGTAGGTAGGTAGGTAGGTAGGTAGGTAGGTAGGTAGGTAGGTAGGTAGGTAGGTAGGTAGGTAGGTAGGTAGGTAGGTAGGTAGGTAGATAGATATACTGTTTCTGAAAGCTCTCTGATCTATTCATGCCCAGCGTCGTGACACAATCCTCCGCTGAGTTCTTTCATTGCCGCAACGCATTTTAAATATGGCGGCTTCAAAACAGTACCGGTCTGCTTCAGATCATTTCCTGATAGCAACTTTGAAAGAAATTAACAATATTGGACGGTTAGATGGACGAAAAGTCAATTCCTGCCCTTCTTCTGGTCCCATGTTGGCAGTTGGGGCCCAACTCATCGTAGCATTATCGCCACCTTATGAATGAGTGTGGATCGTCAGCGCATGTGTGAAAGTCTTTCCGATTAGAAGAGTCGATGCATGTAAACTGGATTAATGCATGTTACTGGATTAATGCATGTTAGTAGATTAATGCATGTTACTGGATTAATGCATGTTACTGGATTAATGCATGTTACTGGATTAATGCATGTTACTGGATTAATGCATGTTAATGGATTGAAGCATGTTACTGGATTAATACATGTTAAATGGATTAATACATGTTACTGGATTAATGCATGTTAATGGATAAATGCATGTTACTGGATTAATTCATGTTACTGGATTAATGCATGTTAATGGATTAATGCATGTTACTGGATTAATGCATGTTACTGGATTAATGCATGTTACTGGATTAATGCATGTTAATGGATTGAAGCATGTTACTGGATTAATACATGTTAAATGGATTAATACATGTTACTGGATTAATGCATGTTACTGGATTAATACATGTTACTGGATTAATACATGTTACTGGATTAATACATGTTACTGGATCAATGCATGTTACTGGATTAATGCATGTTAATGGATTAATGCATGTTACTGGATTAATGCATGTTACTGGATTAATGAATGTTAATGGATTAAAGCATGTTACTGGATTAATACATGTTACTGGATTAATGCATGTTAATGGATTAATGCATGTTACTGCATTAATGCATGTTACTGGATTAATGCATGTTACTGGATTAATACATGTTACTGGATTAATACATGTTAAATGGACTAATACATGTTACTGGATTGATGCATGTTACTGGATTAATACATGTTACTGGATTAATGCATGTTACTAATTTGATTTCTTCCCTGGAGTCTTTGTGTTTTCTCACCCTGTAAGGTCACATGGTTGGTGACTGGTTCTGCTGCTGTGGACCTGCTGGATGTCCACTGATCACAAGATGATCGTGATGATGATTACAATTATTATTGTTATTATTATTATCATTATTATTAATATTATTATTATTATTGTATGTATAGTATTTCCCCATGAGCTATTTCTAAATGTTACATTACTATTATTGTTATGATCAACCTGGGATCCCTGCTGCCGCTGCGGCCCGACACTGGAGAAGCGAAAGTAAGGGGATTAGCATAGCTGATATCATTAGTTCTCCCTCTCTCTCTTGCTCTTTGTGGAATAACAATCTAATGAGCAATTAATTACAGTTTGGTCACGAGACGTTGATTAACTTTGTTGTGAAGGAGCGATGTTTGAATTACTATGATCCGTGTTTTATTACACAGGGAGGGTGAGGACTAATACCTGAAGACTCACTGATTGAGTTTGGGTCGGGGACTGATCGGTCTTAAGTGGATAAGTCGCTCAGGAAGAAGGAGGAACAGCAGAGGGGATTACAGCCAATGATTTGTATTACCCAGCAGCCTCAGACACTTAGCGCCATGCACAATTTCTAATCCCATTCACACCAGTTCTGGATGTGTGTCAGAGACGGACTCGGCACCAGCAGGACAGAATATTTCATTTTAGTCAGGGGGTGTTTGATTATTTCAATCGCGTCCCCACAGATTTGAAGTCTGATTTCTTTGCGTGAGACCGAGGCACCTGCTTTGAGGCGGGGAACTTTGAGCGATAGTGGTCTTGTTATTTCCTCAAACACTCTTCATCTCCTGCTGCGTGAAGAACGACAGCTTTTTTCTCCCTCTCTCTCTTAGAGACAGGACTAAACAATCGCACAGAATAAGAATTATCCACATAAACCACAGGATTTTGCCTCGATCTGTGACTTAGAGGAAACCTTTGGAGGTAATGACGACAACCGACACCGTAAAAAACAGTCCAATGAGAGTTCTGAAAGTTCTAAACCTAATCTAAACAAAACTTCTTTTACTTTTCTCATAGAAACAGTTTTAGTCCCCTCAAAGTCCTGTCGTCAACAAAACAAACAAAAGGCAAAATTACAACAAATGGTGATTGTTTTATGCAAAGATGCATATTGTCTTGTCGGGTTGGAGCCCTGATGATGTATTTACTTACATTCCATTTGTATAGTAATAAATCATTATTATCTGTATCATTGCTATTATTAATAATTGATTAAGATATCCTGGAAAAGTCAGGGATACTATGGAACTACCATCGCCGTCGCAGGTCCTTCATGTTAACACAATAACTCAAAAACTGATTTCATGTATCATTATACCGTTGGATA
Organism: Lophius americanus; assembly: GCA_037951165.1. NCBI lineage: Eukaryota > Metazoa > Chordata > Actinopteri > Lophiiformes > Lophiidae > Lophius > Lophius americanus. The sequence goes on from JBBDHG010000330.1 coordinate 356,369, forward strand.
CTTCCAACATTAGATGGAGCTCTATAGGCAACAGTTTTCTCGCCATCATTTCTAGACGGCCGGTCCGATTTCACCAAAATGCGATGCATACGAATCAGCTGGTGGAGATCTATCTTGTATATATATATATATATTATTTTCTTGCAAAAAACATTGTTTATCAAACATCAATTCTAAACCATTGGTCCAACTCTGCCACTTTGCAACTATGAACCACCTGAAGAAGATCTATCTTATATCTGTCATTTCTTACTCTAATTGTTCATATTTCCCTCACTAGGGGGCTTTTTGGAGAAATAAAACAACACTTTTGTACCGTTACTTCAAAATCATATGTACAAAGTCTATCTTGAATTATTTTACAATAATTGTTCATAGCTTTTTGTGGAAAACAAATTTCCCCATCGTAACTTCCCGACCATCATTCCAGTTGTATTCAAAGGTAACTCCTATGAATCGACTCCAGGAACTCTGTCTTGTTTTATTCCTGAGCTCAGAAAAACTAGTTAACTGTATTAATCTTCATTATTGAGTCACTGTGGGATGTGATCCTAGAACAGACTGCTGACTTCATAGAAGTAGTTAGGTTGTGTCACTATGGGATGTGATCCTAGAACAGACTGATGACATCATAGAAACAGTTAGGTTGAGTCACTATGGGATGTGATCCTAGAACAGACTGCTGACTTCATAAAAACAGTTAGGTGGAGTCACTATGGGATCTGATCCTAGAACAGACTGATGACATCATAGAAACAGTTAGGTTGAGTCACTATGGGATCTGATCCTAGAACAGACTGATGACATCATAGAAACAGTTAGGTTGTGTCACTATGGGATGTGATCCTAGAACAGACTGCTGACTTCATAGAAGTAGTTAGGTTGAGTCACTATGGGATGTGATCCTAGAACAGACTGCTGACTTCATAGAAGTAGTTAGGTTGTGTCACTATGGGATGTGATCCTAGAACAGACTGCTGACTTCATAGAAGTAGTTAAGTTGTGTCACTATGGGATGTGATCCTAGAACAGACTGCTGACTTCATAAAAACAGTTAGGTTGAGTCACTATGGGATGTGATCCTAGAACAGACTGCTGACTTCATAAAAACAGTTAGGTGGAGTCACTATGGGATGTGATCCTAGAACAGACTGCTGACTTCATAAAAACAGTTAGGTGGAGTCACTATGGGATGTGATCCTAGAACAGACTGCTGACTTCATAAAAACAGTTAGGTTGAGTCACTATGGGATCTGATCCTAGAAAAGACTGATGACATCATAGAAACAGTTAGGTTGTGTCACTATGGGATCTGATCCTAGAACAGACTGATGACATCATAGAAACAGTTAGATTGAGTCACTATGGGATCTGATCCTAGAACAGACTGATGACATCATAGAAACAGTTAGGTTGAGTCTCTGGGATCTGATCCTAGAACAGACTGATGACTTCATAAAAACAGTTAGGTTGAGTCACTATGGGATCTGATCCTAGAGCAGACTGCTGACTTCATAAAAACAGTTAGGTTGTGTCATTATGGGATCTGATCCTAGAACAGACTGATGACATTATAGAAACAGTTAGGTTGAGTCTCTGGGATCTGATCCTAGAACAGACTGCTGACTTCATACAAACAGTTAGGTTGAGTCACTATGGGATGTGATCCTAGAACAGACTGCTGACTTCATAAAAACAGTTAGGTTGAGTCACTATGGGATCTGATCCTAGAACAGACTGATGACATAGAAACAGTTAGGTTGAGTCACTATGGGATGTGATCCTAGAACAGACTGATGACATCATAGAAACAGTTAGGTTGAGTCACTATGGGATCTGATCCTAGAACAGACTGATGACATCATAGAAACAGTTAGGTTGAGTCTCTGGGATCTGATCCTAGAACAGACTGATGACTTCATAAAAACAGTTAGGTTGAGTCACTATGGGATCTGATCCTAGAGCAGACTGCTGACTTCATAAAAACAGTTAGGTTGAGTCACTATGGGATCTGATCCTAGGACAGACTGATGACATCATAGAAACAGTTAGGTTGAGTCTCTGGGATCTGATCCTAGAACAGACTGATGACTTCATAAAAACAGTTAGGTTGAGTCACTATGGGATCTGATCCTAGAACAGACTGATGACATCATAGAAACAGTTAGGTTGAGTCACTATGGGATCTGATCCTAGAACAGACTGCTGACTTCATAAAAACAGTTAGGTTGAGTCACTATGGGATCTGATCCTAGAACAGACTGCTGACATCATAAAAACAGTTAGGTTGAGTCACTATGGGATCTGATCCTAGAACAGACTGATGACTTCATAAAAACAGTTAGGTTGAGTCACTATGGGATCTGATCCTAGAACAGACTGATGACTTCATAAAAACAGTTAGGTTGAGTCACTATGGGATCTGATCCTAGAACAGACTGATGACTTCATAAAAACAGTTAGGTTGAGTCACTATGGGATCTGATCCTAGAACAGACTGATGACTTCATAAAAACAGTTAGGTTGAGTCACTATGGGATCTGATCCTAGAACAGACTGATGACTTCATAAAAACAGTTAGGTTGAGTCACTATGGGATATGATCCTAGAACAGACTGATGACTTCATAAAAACAGTTAGGTTGAGTCACTATGGGATCTGATCCTAGAACAGACTGATGACTTCATAAAAACAGTTAGGTTGAGTCACTATGGGATCTGATCCTAGAACAGACTGATGACTTCATAAAAACAGTTAGGTTGAGTCACTATGGGATCTGATCCTAGAACAGACTGATGACTTCATAAAAACAGTTAGGTTGAGTCACTATGGGATATGATCCTAGAACAGACTGATGACTTCATAAAAACAGTTAGGTTGAGTCACTATGGGATCTGATCCTAGAACAGACTGATGACTTCATAAAAACAGTTAGGTTGAGTCACTATGGGATCTGATCCTAGAACAGACTGATGACTTCATAAAAACAGTTAGGTTGAGTCACTATGTGATCTGATCCTAGAACAGACTGATGACTTCATAAAAACAGTTAGGTTGAGTCACTATGGGATCTGATCCTAGAACAGACTGATGACTTCATAAAAACAGTTAGGTTGAGTCACTATGGGATCTGATCCTAGAACAGACTGATGACTTCATAAAAACAGTTAGGTTGAGTCACTATGGGATCTGATCCTAGAGCAGACTGATGACATCATAGAAACAGTTAGGTTGAGTCACTATGGGATCTGATCCTAGAACAGACTGATGACATCATAGAAACAGTTAGGTTGAGTCTCTGGGATCTGATCCTAGAACAGACTGCTGACTTCATAAAAACAGTTAGGTTGAGTCACTACGGGATGTGATCCTAGAACAGACTGCTGACTTCATAAAAACAGTTAGGTTGAGTCACTATGGGATCTGATCCTAGAACAGACTGATGACATCAAAGAAACAGTTAGGTTGAGTCACTGTGGGATCTGATCCTAGAACAGACTGATGACATCATAGAAACAGTTAGGTTGAGTCACTATGGGATGTGATCCTAGAACAGACTGATGACATCATAGAAACAGTTAGGTTGAGTCACTATGGGATGTGATCCTAGAACAGACTGATGACATCATAGAAACAGTTAGGTTGAGTCACTATGGGATGTGATCCTAGAACAGACTGATGACATCATAGAAACAGTTAGGTTGAGTCACTATGGGATCTGATCCTAGAACAGACTGATGACATCAAAGAAACAGTTAGGTTGAGTCACTGTGGGATGTGATCCTAGAACAGACTGATGACATCATAGAAACAGTTAGGTTGAGTCACTATGGGATCTGATCCTAGAACAGACTGATGACATCATAGAAACAGTTAGGTTGAGTCACTATGACTGAGATTATTAATGAGTCATGTTAAATTTGAGGAGTTCAATCAGGGGGGTTGCTTGTAGAATGCAGGGGATTGGGGGCTTTGCAGCGATATACCTTTCCAGTCAGGGACGACAGCGTCGGACTAGTTGTGTTTATGTTCAACATAATATAATGGAGATATAAAGACATTCATTCATTCTGAATCCCAGAGTTTGATGGGTAAATTATACATTTATGTAAAAACATTAAAACCGTGACACTTTAAATTGCGTATTATGTCCATGACTTGTGGTGTCCAAGTTTTGACAAGAATAAAACCTTGAAAACATGTGTAGTTGTTATTGTTGTTGTTGTTGTTGTTGTTTTGGTAAGAATCATGTTGGGGGTTGGTTTTTTTGAGACACACAATCAGAGGCTGTGCTGTTTTTCTGCTCTCCTTCATTCACCTCCCTCCATCTCTCTTTTGCTTCCCAGCTTTCTTTCAGCCGGGCTTCAAAGTGAGGGAATGGGGATCCACCAACAAAGCATGAAGCACCTCTGGAGATGGATGGGGGAGGGGCTTAAAGAGGTACTTGATATCAGCCCACGGTGTGACGACTGCATACACATACACACATGTGAGCGCACACAGGCACAAATCAAGCTCCACAACATGAATGCACACGCACACACAGACAGGAGAACAACTCCAATTCCAAATGTATTACACCCCCTGCTTTTGACAGCAACACCTCCAGAACCCTCCCAGCACCCCCCACCCCACCAGAACCCACCCCTTCACTCAGCCATTCCCTCCCAAAACTGCCTCTCAATATCCCTCTTCTTCAAACGCACAGCGTTCTAAAGCCGTAGATCTGGCTTACTGGATCAGAACACAAAGGTTCTTCTCATGCGTCCTGGAGAAGCCCCACTCCAGAGGCCTCCATCCCATCCTCCGTGGCAGAAGAGCCCCCCACAGGCTGAGCTGCTCCTCTTTCTCCTCATTACCATTCCCATACAAGATTAAGCCACTTGGCTTTTGGATGGTTTGTGCTATATCCCCCCCCCGCGAGATTCTCCAGGTCCAAGTTAAATGATCAGTTAGACAATCAGCTCAGAAATGAGCTCTTTTTAATGTCTATTCAGGGACCTGGCCGGGTCCTGAGCATGCAGAGTGGATGGGGCCCACTGGAGTCTGCGCCGTGAGGGGAGTCCTTCAGGCGCATCACAGCGGCGCCCTGTTTTCAGCCCCCAGCCTCTGAGTCCAGACAACGAGATCCGACCGAGACGAGCAATTTCACCTTTTATCCGACGCTCAATGTGACTATTATGAAACCGAACACCAGTCCTGATGCTATTTGGCAGTTTGGTGATTAATGGCGCCGTCACACCTGCGCTGGGTTGAATTCATGACATCTCGTACCGGTCCGGCTGCTTTGATTTGGGTTTATTCATGTTAAAATCTCTCAAATTGGGAAAGAAAAGGGTTAAAATTTTGTCAAATATTCAAAAGTGACAGCAGAGACCTGCAGAACCGTGGATCCTTCCCCTGCAGAGTTTGGCTACGTCAGCCTGCTCTGCTCCCCTCTCCCTTCCTCCTCGTCTGAACCCATTAATATCTCAACGTGTTGGCTCAGAACAAAAACACTCATGGACTAAACAAAGTGCAGAGTGACTCCAGGGTCTGGGATCTTCAAATAAACCCTTCCTGGGTGTCATGGGGACCAGGAAGTGGAATTAACTGGTATATTAGCTGACCTTCATCTTGTTTTTGTTCCAACCTGCCTGGCTGGGCCTCGGGCTGGCCCGTAACCACGGTCTCCCGGCCCAACAATGTGGGCATTTCCCTTCACCAAAAACACAGAAGTTTACTGAGCAAACAAGATGAGCCTGGCCAAACACTCCTCACTCCCACATTTCACAATCACTTTTTCTGTCACCATTTTTCCTACTTTGCTGCTGGCCGTCCACGGAGCTCACACGGTTCTGGGTCCAGTGTGAGCGCCAGCCCACGCTGAGCCTGAGTGGTTGGGTCCGTGGTTTGGACCTGCCGCGGTCATTGCCAGAGTTACTTCATCAATATAAAAGTTTTTATTCTCTTAAATGATAATATCCATAAAGTCAGACTAGGGAAGGAAAGCCGCTCAGAACCTTTCACCCAGTAAGAGCAGAATAAAAGAGCAAAGAGAAGGTATTATATTATAATAAATGTTATATATTATAAATAATATACTATATTACACTATATTATACTATATTACACTATAATATAGTGTAATATACTATAATATACTATATTATACTATATTATACTATAATATACTATAATATACTATATTACACTATATTATACTATATTACACTATAATATAGTGTAATATACTATATTATACTATAGTATAGTATAATATACTATATTACACTATATTATACTATATTACACTATAATATACTATAATATACTATAATATAGTATAATTTAATATAGTGTAATATAGTATATTATACTATATTATAGTATAATATAGTATAATATAATATACTATATTATACAATATTATATTATATTATACTATAATATAGTATATTATACTATATTACACTATATTATACTATATTACACTATAATATACTATAATATACTATAATATAGTATAATTTAATATAGTGTAATATAGTATATTATACTATATTATAGTATAATATAGTATAATATAATATACTATATTATACAATATTATATTATATTATACTATAATATAGTATATTATACTATATTACACTATAATATACTATAATATAGTATAATATAGTATAATATATTATACTATATTATACTATATTATATTATATTATACTATATTATACTATAGTATATTATACTACACTATAAATTATATTATACTATATTACAATATATTATATTCCTATTATAGTATATTATACTATATTATAGTATAATAGTATATAGTATACTGTATTATATTGTATTATTTTATGTTATATTATATTATATTGTATTATATTATTTTATATTATATTGTATTATATTTTATTGTATTACTGGTTGGTTTTAGTATTATTGAAAGCAGAACCTGATGACTTCAGGTAGATCTGATCTCCTTCATTTCTTCTTCTTCTTCTTCTTCTTCTTCTTCAAAAAAAATATAATATACAGTATATTATACAGCCTATTTACTGTATTAATATATAATACAGTTAATTAACAGTCTTACATAGGCGCTAGGTCACATCTCAGATGCTATAAAATGTTAATTCTGGCTGGCAGGATCAGAGGAGGGTAAAAGAAACGGCTGGGAAGGAGAATATAGGAGGAGAGAGAATAGATTACAGCGGATACCCTCGTAAAGGAAATTATAAATGTATAATGGTCAAAAAAATAACCCGTCTCAACCAAAATGTTCTTTATTATGATTATAATTATTATTATGATCATTTATTATTATTATTATTATTATACTGATCTCTCTAAATCACGAAAAGGTCAGAACTAACAAATGTTTCCTGTTTTACATTTTTCAGAGACTGATGTAACTGAGTACACTATTAGAAATAAATAAATAAATAATAAACAAATAAAAAGCTCTAGCCTTGTGACAAAGGTGTGTTCAAACTCTGCAGGTTTGGTTCGGTAAAAACAAACTCTGGTAGTCTGGATTAATGCACCTTAGTGAGCACCAAAAAACAGCTCTAACCAGTTCCTTCACACAGCTCTAACCAGGTCCTTCAAACAGCTCTAACCAGTTCCTTCACACAGCTCTAACCAGTTCCTTCACACAGCTCTAACCAGGTCCTTCAAACAGCTCGAACCAGTTCCTTCACACAGCTCTAACCAGTTCCTTCACACAGCTCTAACCAGGTCCTTCAAACAGCTCTAACCAGTTCCTTCACAAAGCTCTAACCAGTTCCTTCACACAGCTCTAACCAGGTCCTTCAAACAGCTCGAACCAGTTCCTTCACACAGCTCTAACCAGTTCCTTCACACAGCTCTAACCAGGTCCTTCAAACAGCTCTAACCAGTTCCTTCACACAGCTCTAACCAGTTCCTTCACACAGCTCTAACCAGTTCCTTCACACAGCTCTAACCAGGTCCTTCAAACAGCTCTAACCAGTTCCTTCACACAGCTCTAACCAGTTCCTTCACACAGCTCTAACCAGTTCCTTCACACAGCTCTAACCAGTTCCTTCAAACAGCTCTAACCAGGTCCTTCAAACAGCTCGAACCAGTTCCTTCACACAGCTCTAACCAGGTCCTTCAAACAGCTCTAACCAGTTCCTTCACACAGCTCTATCCAGTTCCTTCACACAGCTCTATCCAGTTCCTTCACTGAGCTCCACCCAGTTCCTTCACACAGCTCCAACCAGTTCCTTCGCACAGTTCTAACCAGTTCCTTCACTGAGCTCCACCCAGTTCCTTCACTGAGCTCCACCCAGTTCGTTCAAACAGTTCAAGAAGAAGGAAAATGTCTAGTAGGAGGTTTCTGGATGTGGTGAGAGAGGACATGCTGTCGATGAAGATGCAGAGGAAAGGGGAAGATGGAAACGGATGATCCGCTGTGGAGACCCCTGAAGGGAACAGCCCTAAGAAGGAAACTCAGATCCTAAGACTTGCACATTCTTCTGCTTCTAACACGTCAACACCGAGGGCCAAACCTTTTTCTTTATTCTTGATATAATCCACCCACCAACGGTCTCCATGCTAACAAGATCATCAGGATTATTCGGACTAGTAGTTCAAATGTGGCTAAATGTCATGACTGATCAGTGAACTTTGAGGCCACATGTTCTGATTTCTTGGATTCTCCACTAACTTGCATTGATCTTTAGTTGCAGGTTAAAGAAAGACATGAATGTAAAGAGGTTTAAATGTTCTGGGAGGAGGATTCACATTAAGTTCCACAAGGTTTCCAAACATCTTTCTCTGGCACTGAATCACACCCCATGTAAACTTCCTCACCTACTTTGACAACATCAGCAGAGACTCTTCAATTTCATTTGCACGAGCGCCGCGTTTGGGTCTGCTTTCACCATTAGTCAACACGTTGTTCCGGCCCGCAGAACCCGACAGAACAGCAGGGTCAGAGTGAAGTAGCCCTGTGTTGCCAGTAAATCAGATTCCTTGCTCTGATGAATACAGGAAGAAGAAGTCCACTCAGGAAGCAGGACTGTTTTACAAAACCCCTCGTCGTTCTCCCACTTCACTCCAAGGCCTCGACTTTTTCTTTACTTCCTGTGAGAAAAAAGAAATCTATCAATTTGTCTCAGGGGAAAACAAATATATGTATCTATATCTATAATATTTCATAGTTCTGAGATGCAGTGGTCCTCTATGTGTGTGTGTGTGAGAGTGTGTGTGTGAGTGTGTGTGTTTGTGTGCCTGCCTTTCATTGTGTGTGCGTGCATTTTTTGTGTGTGTATGAGTCTGTGTGTCTGTGCATTCGTTTCTTTGTGTGTGCTTGCGTTTTTTGTGTGTGTGGGTGTGTGTGCGTGCATTTGTTTGTGTGTGTGGGCTTGTGTGTGTGTGTGAGTGTGTGTGTGTGCCTACATTTGTGTGTGTATGTGTGTGGGTGTGTGTGTGTGTGTTTATGTCTGTGTGTGTGTGTGTGTTTGTGCCTGCGTTTCTTTGTGTGTGATTGCGTTTTTTGTGTGTGTGGGTGTGTGAGTGTGTTTGTGTCTGTTCATGTCTGTGTGTGTGTGCCTGCGTGTCTTTGTGTGTGCTTGCTTTTTTTTGTGTGTGGCTGTGTGTGTTTGCGTGCATTTGTTTGTGTGTGTGGGCTTGTGTGTGTGTGTGTGTGCCTGTGTGCACACATTTGTGTGTGTGTGTGTGCCTGCGTTTCTTTGTGTGTGATTGCGTTTTTTGTGTGTGTGGGTGTGTGTGTTAGTATGTGTGTGTTCATGTCTGTGTGTGTGTTTGTTTGTGTTCATGTCCGTGTGTGTGTGCCTGCGTGTCTTTGTGTGTGCTTGCGTTTTTGTGTGTGTGAGTATGTCTCGGTGCATACATTTGTGTGTGTGTGTATGTGTGTGTGTGTGTGTGTGTCTGTCAGAGGGTGGTGAGGTCCAATCCTGTGGTATGGTCATCAAAAGCCCAGCATTGGTCCTGGGATCAATCATGACTCAGTCCCAGCAATCATCCACAGAGTCAGAGGATCAAGGGGAGAGGAAATCTATTTACTCACAGCTCAACACACACACACACACACACACACACACACACACACACACACACACACACACACACACACACACGCACACAGTACCCAAGGTCACCTTGACCTTGAAGGTGTATTATTATTATTATTTTTTTTTTTTCCAAATTGAAGGATTATTTTTGAAAAGGCTCAAATCAAGCGGGAAATCTTTTGATATTGTGCAAAAAAATATTGTAACGACTTTCCTGATACTAAAATGAGACACATTCTCATCCAAAAAAATAATCCCTCTCTGATTCCAGTTTCAGTTCAGCTTCAGTTTTTGTTTATTCAGTCATAATACATAATAAAATCACTATAAACAATGTTAACAGTACAAACAAAAAATAAAAGTATATATATACAAATATACATACAGACATATATATGGTAAATGGACGGTACTGATACAGCACTTTCCTACTCACAAACATTCACAGACATTCACACAAACATTCACACAAAAATTCACACAAACATTCACACAAACATTCACACAAACATTGAATCAAACATTCACACAAACATTCACACAAACATTGAATCAAACATTCACACAAACATTCACACAAACATTCACACAAACATTCACACAAACATTGAATCAAACATTGATACAAACATTGATACAAACATTGATACAAACATTCACGCAAACATTCACGCAAACATTTACACAAACATTGAATCAAACATTCACACAAACATTCACACAAACATTCACACAAACATTCACACAAACATTCACACAAACATTCACACAAACATTCACACAAACATTGAATCAAACATTCACACAAACATTCACACAAACATTCACACAAACATTGAATCAAACATTCACACAAACATTCACACAAACATTCACACAAACATTCATACAGACATTGACACAAACATTGACACAAACATTCAAACAAACATTCATACAAACATTCACACAAACATTCACACAAACATTGAATCAAACATTCACACAAACATTCACACAGACATTCAAACAAACATTCATACAAACATTCATACAAACATTCACACACACAAACATTCATGCATCCATTCACACAAACATTAATACAGACATTGACACAAACATTCACACAAACATTCAAACAAACATTCAAACAAACATTCACACAAACATTCACATAAACATTCATACAAACATTCATACAAACATTCACACAAACATTCACACAAACATTGAATCAAACATTCACACAGACATTCAAACAAACATTCATACAAACATTCATACAAACATTCACACACACAAACATTCATGCATCCATTCACACAAACATTAATACAGACATTGACACAAACATTCACACAAACATTCAAACAAACATTCAAACAAACATTCACACAAACATTGATAAAGACATTCACACAAACATTCACACAAACATTCACACAAACATTCACACAAACAAACATTCATGCAGCCATTCACACAAACATTCACACAAACATTCACACAAACATTCATACATCCATTCACACAAACATTCACACAAACATTCACACACACAAACATTCATTCACACAAACATTGATACAGACATTGACACAAACATTGACACAAACATTCACACAAACATTGAATCAAACATTCACACAGACATTCAAACAAACATTCATACAAACATTCATACAAACATTCACACAAACATTGATACAGACATTGACACAAACATTCAAACAAACATTCATACAAACATTCATACAAACATTCACACACACAAACATTCATGCATCCATTCACACAAACATTAATACAGACATTGACACAAACATTCACACAAACATTCAAACAAACATTCAAACAAACATTCACACAAACATTCACATAAACATTCATACAAACATTCATACAAACATTCACACAAACATTCACACAAACATTGAATCAAACATTCACACAGACATTCAAACAAACATTCATACAAACATTCATACAAACATTCACACACACAAACATTCATGCATCCATTCACACAAACATTAATACAGACATTGACACAAACATTCACACAAACATTCAAACAAACATTCAAACAAACATTCACACAAACATTGATACAGACATTCACACAAACATTCACACAAACATTCACACAAACATTCACACAAACAAACATTCATGCAGCCATTCACACAAACATTCACACAAACATTCACACAAACATTCATACATCCATTCACACAAACATTCACACAAACATTCACACACACAAACATTCATTCACACAAACATTGATACAGACATTGACACAAACATTCACACAAACATTCACACAAACATTGAATCAAACATTCACACAGACATTCAAACAAACATTCATACAAACATTCATACAAACATTCACACAAACATTGATACAGACATTCACACAAACATTCACACAAACATTCACACACACAAACATCCATTCACACAAACATTCACACAAACATTGACACAAACATTCATGCATCCATTCACACAAACATTCACACAAACATTCACACACACAAACATTCATTCACACAAACATTCATACAGTGATGGTAGAGGCTGCCATGTAAGGCGCCACATGCTCATCAGGAGCATTAACTATTCTGCCATCATTCACACCAGTGGAACAACCATTGGGAGTAACTCGGGGTTCAGTATCTTGCTCAAGGAAACTTCCACAGGTGGATCGAACCACCGTTGCCCACTACACTACTCATTGAAATAAGGAGAACCCTTAAACCAAAAATCCCACATCTTGATAAATGAAATATTCCAGTTGAAAATCTTTATTGATTACATAGTGTAATGTGTTGAGAACAAAATAACGTAAGAACGATCAATGGACACCAGAATCATTCTCAAAATCAAAGTGAAAAAATGAAATCCAGGCTCATCCAACTTTTGGGAATATATGCCTCCCCAGATCATCACTTATCCACCGCCAAACCGGTCTTGCTGGAGGATGTTGCAGGCAGCAGAACGTCTCAGACTCTCTCACATGTGTTCAGTGTGAACCTTTCTCATCTGGGAAGAGAACAGAGCTCAATTCCCAATCTGACTATTCTGGTGTTCTCTGGCAAATGCCAATTTGGCTGCATGGTTCCGGGCTGTGAGCACATGCCCCACTTGTGGACGTCGGGCCCCCATGCCACCCTCATGGAGACGGGTTCTGACAGTTTGAGTAGAAACATGCACACCAGTGGCCTGCTGGAGGTCATTTTGTGGGTCAGTGCTCCTCCGGTTTCTCCTTGCACAAAGGAGCAGATAGCGGTCCTGCTGCTGGGTTGTTGACCTCCAACGGCCCCTTACAACTCTCCTGGTGTACTGGCCTGTCTCCTGGTATCTCCTCCACGCTCTTGACCCCGTGCTGGGGGACACAGCAAACCTTCTGCATGTATGGATGTGCCATCCTGGAGGGGCTGCACTACCTGAGAACTTCTGTGGGCTGCAGATACCGTCTTATGGTACCAGTAGAGACGAAGGCACTGGAAAAATGTAAAAACAAGCCAAGAATCAGCCAGAAAGGATGAGGAAATGGAAATGGTGAGTGGCAACCACCTGCAAAACTAATTGCCTCTCCTTTCCACTTGTTTTCTGTCCCACTGGCACAACAGCAGGTGAAAATGATTCACAATCATTATTGATTCCTGACTGAACAGGTTGATATCCTGGCTGTGTGATTGACTTGGAGTTACACTATGATGATTATGTGTTCCTTTTATTACAGACAGACAGATATAGATATATATATAGATATATATAGATATAGATATAGATATATCTATAGATATAGAGATAGATATCTATATCTATATCTATAGATATAGATATAGATATAGATATATATAGACATCTATATATATATAGATATAGAGATAGATATCTCTATATCTATATATATAGAGATAGATAGATATCTATCTCTATATATATATAGATATCTATATATAGATATACACTGATAAACATATGACTGTTAAGATATGACTGATATGATAACATATATCAATCATATTATATCTTATATCAATCATATCAACTTTATCGTATCATATCATTTATCATATACCATATCAATCATACCATCATCATCATCATCGTCATTGAAAGATGTTAATAATAACCACTTGGAATAAGATTTCCCATGGGGCCAGACTGCATTAAAAACACAAGGTTCTGGAGTCTTGATGTCTGTAAGGGACTTCTACTTTGGCGGGCAGATCATATGGAATAGATAGATGTGAGCCCTGACTCTCTTTTATTAGACGTCTTCACCTTGCGTGCTGCAGAGGGAGAGTGGAAACAGTCTCCATGTAGACTCAACAAATTAAAGGTGTGTGTGAAATCATGAGCAATCCCAATGGCACCAAACCAAATGAAGGCGGTCTGCGCATACACTGATACCAATGTCCAGCGTGCGTGTGAAGCTTCACTGGGCCCCCCTCACTTCACTCCAGGGGAGGTGTTGTGAAAAACTGGATGGACGTTTCTCTTCCCAGCATCTGGCTCTTAGAAGTGTCACACATGGGCCCATTAGTTCTACCTCCGGGTGGACTCCCGCCCGATCCACACTGATGTGATCTCACAGGGGCCCGGGCCAGAGTTCCCTGGGGATCCGTAACCACCCAGGCATCAGAACAAATAGCTCAGCGCTTACGCACGCCTCTTTATGGCAGGTGATTCCTTGCCCCGCTTCCATAGCATGGAGCAACTTCAAAGTCCTCCACTCTGACTGTTGTTCTCACCCTTGGCTTCTTCGTCTCAGAGCTGCCACGTAGTTGGATTCTTGGATTGAAACATACACAGGGTGAGGTCGATGAAGTGGACATGTGCGAGACGTGCGCTTTGAAGCTGGAGGAAAGAAGTGAGCAATGAAAGTGTGATCTCAGATACCGTAGGGGGTAAAGGAGGTTACAGCACTACCGTCCTCAGCACAACTCTCTGTCTTAAAGTATCTCCTAAAGTGTAACACTTTGAGCTTTAGGAACACATCTTCATCGGTTTCTTACGCTCCACCTCACTAGCGTTCCAACATCTGCATTTTATTTTACCGCTTAATCTTAGCAGGGTCACGGGGGGGAGGCTGGAGCTAGCTGACAGTCGGTACATCCGGGATGGGTTGCCAGTTCTTAACAGGGTTCACCCCTAAGTTCTTCTCAATCCCATTTGCCTGGGACTAGTATAACCCCAGGTCACTTCTAACAGTTACGTCTGTGATATTATTCCCGTGTGTCATTTTTAAAGTAAAAATTCAACCAAAAGTTGTCTACCATATTTCACCAAACTCTGAGCTCAGCTGATCAGTTTAGTACCGTAGAAATAGACATCATCTTCTTCCCGCTTCTTTTTCTGTCTCTTACCGTACGGAAGGATGGCGGCTGTTGTGGACAGAATGGAACACAGAAACGGTAAATTGGTAAATGGACTGTACTTATGCAGCACTTTTCTAGTCTGCTCACCCACTAAAAGCACTTGTACAACACGAGTCGCCATTCACAAACATTCATACAGTGATGTCAGAGGCGGCCATGAAGGCGCCACATGTTCATCAGGAAATGCTGCTTTGAACTGTGTGTTTGATGATCAATGTGTCCTGTAATTGACATTAATCATCTCAGCTGGCTGCGCTCTTCATCAACAGGTGAGCCGATCCAGAGGTAGGAGTGATGGCAGAAGAGGCTGACTCCTGGGCACCCCCTGCCCACCGCTGACGCTGGTGCAGGAGACGCTGGACGGTCAGGTTCCCGGGTTGCACAGCGGCAGCGGTCAGGGTCTGACCCGTGGCAAAGTGGCCGCCTCACGCTGCACTGGGGGATGGGAGTTCCAGAGGATGGACTCCTGTGCTGTTTGGGGACTTCCAAACCACCATTGAGCTCCAGAGCCTCCGCCTGCCTGACGCACTTATAGGTTCTGACAGCTGACCTGGTTGTAGTAGAAGGTGTTTTACAGAGCCTTGACAACATCTCCATGTGGACAAGTGTCCAAAAACCACATGGAGATGTTGTCAAGGCTGGATGGACCTCAGGACACACAGACATGGGGGTTTGATGTCTAAATGACATGAAGTTCACTGCTGATACTGGTCCTCTTTTGTTTCATTAAATTCAGTTAAAAACTGTACACAGATTAGAAATCCTATAGTTGCACTTCATCAAAAGATTTAGAGAATATGGAGAAATCTCCCCCCTAAGGGGTAAGTGAGAAAACCATCTCTGGCGGCAAGTGACCTTCAGTCCTGAAGGTGGCGCTGCATTAAAAGTCATCTTGATTTCTAGGAAGCACATTTTCACAGTGCTTCAGTTATACGTCAGAAACCCACAGCAAAGTACCCGTCCAGATTCTGACCTGCACAAAGTTCTAAACCCAGTCCTGTCTGATGGTATGGGGGTAATCCCATCAGGTTTTGGAACTACATCTGTTGCCACCTACATGTCTTTTTCAGGGATGTCCTTGGTTATTCCAGTGAGATGATGGATAAACATTTGGTCTCCTCACATCAGCTTCAGGGTAAAAGAGTGTTGATGAAAAAGGCTGTCCTGCGTGTCGTCCTGCCCGGACCCCCAACAGACGAGGTGAGCCGCATTATGAAATACAACAATAGAGCTCAGTCTGTCACTCACTGAAGAAAAAATGGACCAGATAAGATTCAAGATGAAGAAGTTATAGCAGTAATAATCTGTTCAGTCTATCCAGTTGTGTTTAGATACACACTTTTTTTTAATCATTCCATAATTCTTTTTATTACTGATTTACATAATGCCCCCATTTATATAAGAATAACGCCGGAGCAAAACTGTGTCATGGATCATTTTCAAACACATAGCCCTTAGTGTGAGGAAGCACTGGATTGACTGTGAGAGAGGTGGATTGTATATTTAAGACACTAGGGAGCGCTCTTAGCTCCAAAAGTTTTCCGCCCATAATTTCTCCAACGTTGTTCCAATTTGGTGCATACATAACATGTGAATCGACTCGTGGAGATATATCTATGCTATATATCATATTTGACATTTAATTTGAGGAGCTCAGTCGGGGGGATAACTTAAGTTTATGGTGATACGCCCTAGATGCCGGTGACGACAGCGTAGGCCTACTTATAGTTATGTAACAACAACGACCACGTACGTGGCTCTCAAACTTGTGATGCTCCGTGTTTAAAGTTAGAGGAGGAAAAGGTGACGATGAGTTGGTGGCGAGTACCAAACACACAATACTGTGTGTTTGGTACTCAGTGTTGGACCGGGTAAAACTAGCTGGTGTTAATTGGGAGGAAACGTCCCCCAGTCTGGGGCGCAGAATAGATCTGATGTGCGGCACAAATCCCTCTTCTGTGTGGCAGGAAAATATCCCACAGTGGATGCATTAGTCTGGAAAAGGTGTTCTTGATGTAATCCCATAAAGTAATACAGCCAGGATGTTATTTTTGGATTTAGAAGGATGCTAATTAGCTGGACTTGTGGTTTTATTCAAGACGCGAAAACACCCTTTCTGCTCTTTTTGCCATCGGTGTTTTGTGTATTGAAATCCCTCCGCTAAGAATTCCTCATGCTAAATGTGGGGATATTCAGACCCTGACAGGCCCGCTGTGTCTTGTAATGGTTGCTGAGGGTGCCATCAGGTAATGGTTGTTCAGGGGCGGAGGTTTAGCTAACGGTCAGGTATCTGAAGTAGCGAAGAAGAAAGACCAGTAAAGAGGATTTTTTTCCCCCTTTCCCTGACCATCATGTTTGATTTAGTTTGACTCGGGCTCACAGCAGAGAGTCTGTGCCACAGCGGGTCATTCAGAGCCCCCGCTAAAGTGCTGAAAGATGGGTCACTAGGACTCGGGGCAGGAAGTGGATGGCAGAGGGAGAGATGCGTGAGGAGAGGAGGTTATCCACCAGCTGAGGAAACACGGCGGCTGGCATGTCCGAGCGTCGAGTGGCGGATTCGGCTCTGGGGCCAACCAAAATGTTTGTGCAGAAATGTTTCAAACATCCCACAGGAAATAAGTGGACTACTCTTCACAGACAGGAAACATACATCCTCTTACACACACATTAGGCTACACCGCTGCGGCAAAATGACAAATTCCTCCTGACACAGTGTGAGGGGAGCAGTCGTTAATGTGCCGCTCCTCCAGCGGAGGAGTTAAACGTCACAACAGCAGTTAGCTGCTGGAATGCTTACGGATCACAGTCAGCTGATTGAAGAACCAGACAAGAGGAATCTCCTGTTGCACAGTTTCACTCACGGGCCTCCTCCTTATCAGCATAAAACAAAAGCTATTTCTTTCATTTCCTTTTTTCAGCCCGGAAGGTCTTTAAGGGTTTTATGAAACCGCCGCGTCCCCCGCACATCCGCCGCACATCCGCCGCACATCCGCCGCATCCGCCGCCACACATCCGCCATGACGTGATAATCTCGCTTTTATTTGTCCTGTTTTACTCCAGTAGTCCATATTTTACTCACTAGGGGGAGCTTGTTTTTAACGTAAAACACTTTTGGATATAACTTCTTATCAACTGGCCTGAACTCAAGGAGGTTTCATCATGTGAACTTAAGATTTGTTTCATCTTTAAGAACTCAGTCTCACTCAAACCATCGGAGCGGAAGAATTTTAGGCAACAAAAGGGAATAAGTGTCTTCAACTTGTTTTATTTATTCCGCAATCAATGCATCACATTAGTTCTCCTACGCCTCTCCTTCCTTAAATCTTTTTTTTGTGTTTTTAAATCAAATCATAACAAGTAAATCAATTATGTATAATGCTTTTAATCATCATTAGATTTCACCCATCAATGCGCTTTTCAGGCCATTCCAGACGACTAGAAGACCTGGCTCTCCATCTGTAGGTGCTTCAGATTTTATTCACTCCGCAAAGAAATTCTGTAAATGAAAGTGGAATTTACGATAAACTACTTCGGCCTCTTCTACTTTCAGCTTTTCCCTCCAGCAGCCACCATAAAAGTACGATAAACTAATAAATCTGAATCCATCAAATGGAAGGGTGATAACCTAGGGATAACCTAAATGATTCCCCGCTGCCTGAAAGGGTTGATGTAGTCACAGCACCTCTAACGTCTCATGGATCTCCTCAAAAAGGTCCGCTCACATCTCCATTAAAAAAAAAAAGGAGTGGAGAACTCCCGTCCAATCTGAAAACTTTGTTTTTAGCGAAATTCCTGGCATCTACAATAAAATGTCAGCTGAGATTGTTTTTGGAGTCAGAAATCTTTTTACAGCTGAAGCAGTCAGGTTTTAGGTCCCATCACAACAACAGCTGCATTAAGTCTTCTTGACACTTTCCTTGAATCCTTGGGTAAGAAAAAAACAAACACTGCAGCACTTTTCATCAACCTTTCTCATACATTCGATTCCGTCGATCGCAAAGTCCTGTTTGATTAACTCTCCTCTAATGGATTACAAGAACTTTCCCTTCAGTGGTTCCACGTCTATCGCAGATAGAAGGCCATCGTCTCCAATGAGTCCAAGTCGAGTCGTGTTAATGTTACTGCAGGTGTGCCACAAGGACTCATTCTGGGCCCCCTCTGATTCCCCCCCCTACATGAATAAAAGCATGTCTGCCAACTTTATGATTTTAAAAGTTTATTATTTATTCGTCTGACCCCTCGCTTGATCTTGCTTTAGTAACTACAGTCTACAATCTATAGTGTAAATTCTACAGTGTATGTATGTATGTACATACATACATACATACATACATACATACATATATATATATAAATAAATAATGGATTAATGGATATATGTATAATGGATTACAGTCTCCATTCTATAGTCTACATTATAAAGCCTGCAGTCTTTATTCTACAGCCTACATTCTACAGTCTGCCCTGTACTTTCTATATTATTTATTCTAAATTCTACAGACTACATGAAACAGACTACATTCTATAGTCTCCATTCTAGAGTCTACATTATATAGACAACATTTCACAGACTACATTCTGCAGACTGCGTCTACATTCTACAAAATACATTCTGCAGTCATAATTCTACAGTCTAGATTGTAACGCACTCCTGTGGGGTTTTGCTCGGACCCAAATGCAGACGCTTACGCCGTAGAGCAGGTGCAAATATATTTATTGTTAATCAAAAATGGGCACAAGGAAAAAACAGGACCAGAAATACTGGCGATTACTCACGACACACTGGGAGAAGGTTGGGACGCGTGACGACACGATGACATCATGCAACGAACTGGCCCAGAAGGGAAGGTGAGGACAGACTTCATACAAGGACATAACGAGACAATGAGACACAGCTGGAGGGGAAACACAGGTGAGCATGACGACCAATCACAGGACAGACACAGAGGGAGAACGGAACACAAAGGCTTGACATACATCTAGAGTCTAAATTCTACATTCTACAGTTCTGTAGTCTACATTTTACATATTATATCCTACCATCAACATTCTACAGTCTTCATTCTATAGTCTACCATATGCATTCTAAAGTCTACAGGTCTGTAATCTACAGTCTACAGTATATAGTTCTATGGTTTACAGTTTACCTTCTAACGTCTACAGTTCTACGGTTTACAGTCTAAATTCTAATAGTCCAGAGTTCTATAATCTACAGTCTACATTCTAAAGTCTACAGTTCTATGGTTTAGTCTACATTCTAAAGTCTACAGTTCTATGGTTTAGTCTACATTCTAAAGTCTACAGTTCTATGGTTTAGTCTACATTCTAAAGTCTACAGTTCTATGGTTTAGTCTACATTCTAAAGTCTACAGTTCTATGGTTTAGTCTACATTCTAAAGTCTACAGTTCTATGGTTTAGTCTACATTCTAAAGTCTACAGTTCTATGGTTTAGTCTACATTCTAAAGTCTACAGTTCTATGGTTTAGTCTACATTCTAAAGTCTACAGTTCTATGGTTTAGTCTACATTCTAAAGTCTACAGTTCTATGGTTTAGTCTACATTCTAAAGTCTACAGTTCTATGGTTTAGTCTACATTCTAAAGTCTACAGTTCTATGGTTTAGTCTACATTCTAAAGTCTACAGTTCTATGGTTTAGTCTACATTCTAAAGTCTACAGTTCTATGGTTTAGTCTACATTCTAAAGTCTACAGTTCTATAATCTACAGTCTACATTCTAAAGTCTACAGTTCTATGGTTTAGTCTACATTCTAAAGTCTACAGTTCTATGGTTTAGTCTACATTCTAAAGTCTACAGTTCTATGGTTTAGTCTACATTCTAAAGTCTACTGTTCTATGGTTTAAAGTCTACATTCTAAAGTCTACAGTTCTATGGTTTAAAGTCTACATTCTAAAGTCTACAGTTCTATGGTTTAGTCTACATTCTAAAGTCTACAGTTCTATGGTTTAGTCTACATTCTAAAGTCTACAGTTCTATGGTTTAGTCTACATTCTAAAGTCTACAGTTCTATGGTTTAGTCTACATTCTAAAGTCTACAGTTCTATGGTTTAGTCTACATTCTAAAGTCTACAGTTCTATAATGTGAGGAACTGTACATCTACATTGAGAGTCATAAATACTCCTGGTTCTGACTGGAGACTAGACTCACCTCTGAGACTCATGTGGAACAACTACCCTGCAATCCTGAAATCAAATCTAGTTTCTTCCCTGCCGGTTGGAAGCTATGGTTGAATCTACAGTTGTGCGTCGTCATGGTGATTGACTTTTATTTATTTTAGTGAGATTAAAACAACTTCTGGATCGCAGCAGAGTCACACATCCAAAAGTTCTTTTTCCACAGGTCCGTCTGAGCACACAGAACTGTCAGGTGCCGGACCTTTTGTGAGTGTAGTTCATCCCGATGATGAAGGGTGATGATTATTATTACACTGTTCTAAGGAGAACATGGATGAAAACAAACAGCTGACTAGACATTTCACTCGGAACCAGAACCACGGACCTCAGAGCCAACACTCAAAATGACCGCCTGGGTTCTGATGCTTCAAAGGAGTTCAGAGGCTCCTCCTCAGGGAGGAGCTTAAAGAAGACATCGACAACTGATCAACAACTATGTTGTCCAGTTTATGTCAGAGACCTTCACCAGTGGTCTTCCTCCTCTTCAATAACAATTATGCCCGCATAAAAAAGGGAAGCTGTTGGTTCTGATCCACTTTTAAAGTCCGTCTAAACCGTTCTCCAGCGGGTTTTTATTTGTTCCATGCTTCAATCGATGCTGACTCCTCACAGTTCTTCTCAGACGTGTTTGTACGGTTCATCATTTGTCACCACCACCTCAACAATGTCTGAGTCTGACTCC
This sequence comes from Lophius americanus, assembly GCA_037951165.1. Taxonomy (NCBI): domain Eukaryota; kingdom Metazoa; phylum Chordata; class Actinopteri; order Lophiiformes; family Lophiidae; genus Lophius; species Lophius americanus. Next base: position 378,678 of record JBBDHG010000330.1, read on the forward strand.
TCAGGAGGCGATTATATGGAGCGGTTTGATTCTAATTTGGACTTTTAAGAGTGTAATTGGAACAAAGGTGTTTAACTCAGTGACTGTGAGTTACAAAGAGTTACTGGAGGAGTAGTAAGTATAACTTAAATTATAAAGTATAAGTATAAGTATGTATAACTTGCAGTTTAACTTAAAGTTATCATATCAAGTTATCATTTCAGACCATGACTTCAAACTGTGCCAATGAAATCCACTAGTGGCTCCTGCTTTAAGCTGGGCTGAAGAGGGGGACCGGATGGACCTGCTAGCAGCACGGCCAAACCTTCTCTGGTTCTGACCCGACCTTCATCGATCGTCCGCTCTGTGCTCCTCCTCCATCTGCTGAACGTCGGCAGCAGCATCCGTCCTTCAAACCTTCTATACATCATCCATCCTTCCATCTATCCATCCATTATCTGTAACTGCCTACCCGGATCAGAACACCCCCCCCTCAACCCGCTTACATACCACTAGACCCGAATCCTCGGAGACCTGACTGGCAGCAGAGAAGAGGCGTCAGAGCAGATGGAATTACAGAACCATGAAGTTCATATATGCCCCCGTTTTTTTTTCATCCATCAACTCTGAAGCCTTCTGAGGCAGAACTGGACCCCAAACAAGGGAAAATGTGTCTCAGAGCAGAACCCACAGGAGATTCAGGGCTGTTTAACCGTCACATATAATGGAGGTGAAACAAACAGAACCCGCGGTCCTGGAGATGACATCACCAGCCAACGCTCCGTTGCCAGACGCTCAATGTAGGGAATATCTTTTTTCCAACATTTGGCAAGCGACGCATGTCCACTCCAATCCCCTTTCATTAATATTGACCTCTTTGCCAGGCTTTGTTGAAAGCACATAGTTTCACAAGATGAATGTGGAGGTGAAAAAAAAAGGGCTCAACCGAGCCGCTTCCACCACCCGGCCCGTCCTCAGGTGTGGACTCTGCTGCAGATGGTGCCGCTAGAACCCACAACCTCGGTGTCGATTCTTCCCACCTATGAAACAATCTGCTCAGCTTTTCTTTTAAGTGGCGCAACTCATAACACCGACAGCGAGGTGCAACGGCGCCGCGACGTTATCTCGGGTGGTTCGACCCGCGACCCAACAGCCCGCCTCCGCCCGGCACTTCTTCTAAAAATGTACACAAGTGCAGAGGAGGGCGGCAGAGAGCCCAGAGGAGAGCGGCAGAGAGCCCAGAGGAGAGCGGCAGAGAGCCCAGAGGAGAGCGGCAGAGAACCCAGAGGAGAGCGGCAGAGAGCCCAGAGGAGAGCGGCAGAGAGCCCAGAGGAGAGCGGCAGAGAGCCCAGAGGAGAGCGGCAGAGAGCCCAGAGGAGAGCGGCAGAGAACCCAGAGGAGAGCGGCAGAGAGCCCAGAGGAGACCACACTGCTGCTCCCGCTGATCGTAAATCCACCATCGGACAGGCAGGCGGAGCTGGAGCGTTTGGACACAGCGGGCCCGGGTGATTTATGGACCGATGTGGCCTCTGGAGTTTAAAAATAACAACAGCAAATCTGGCCTGGGATGGAATACCTCCGCACTTCACCGATACTGTAAAATCACTTTAGAGGCATTTCATCCACTCAGCCAGGACGCGTGAGTTATCGCACGATGGAGAAGCTTGTACATCATAAAAGCCGCTCTACGTTGGCCTGAAGTGGAGCTGATGGAATACCGGGAGCCGACGGCCCGAGCAGCCGTTTAATAAGAAGTCGTTAATGGAAATATTACCGGAGCACAGTTAACAGCCTCTTTCTTCAGCGCTCAGGCCAAACCCATTTCCCTCTCACTTCTTTGTGCAGGTTGTTTAGCTCTAAACATCACTCACCCCCTACAAGAACCCCCTCTAGGACCTCCGCCAGCTCCCACCAGCCCCCCCACCACCCCCAAACCCCAACCCCCTCCACGGCACAGAGCAGCACCTGCAGGACAGCAGAGAACCAGTAACTCACGCCGCAGCAGATCCCCGCTCAAGCTTTTCTGGGTGACGGCCTTTCTTCGCACATCCAGGATTTACACTGATGACAGAATCTACAACTTCCTCAGCGGGCCTCGCGTTTAATGGAGCACAAATATCCCTGCAGATATGGAGAACACGGATTCTGTGGCGGCGAAGGACTCCTCCGTTGATGGAAAGCCTCATAAGACTTTCCATAAAAGTTCCCTTTTCAAGCAAAGAGGAGATGAAAAGAAAACACTGAGTAGAGGAAGACTTTGAAGGTTCTGCTGAAAAAACAGAATTACGGTTTCCCCGAAGGCCTTGATACGAAAGACCAAAGGCAACCCTTTACTGTGTAAACTGCCAAAATACAAACAATACCTAATTCGTACCAAAAGCAAAACAGAAACCCCCAAAAACGTTGCGTGATCCGCTGAAGCAGGAGGTTCTTCAATTGACGTCAGCGCTGATTAGATGATTGACACAACATTTCAGCAATAATTGCTTCCTGTGTGTAGTAACTGTTCTCTCCATCAAACTTAATGTCTGTAAATTAGTTTCAGGACAAAAATGTCACGTATATTGTTGATTTGTTTTTTATTTTGGAATTTGCCATCCACGTTCATTTGTTTTACCTTTGAGAAAAGTGTTACACTTCTTGTAAATTTGTGTTACCCAAGGCAAAAGTGTTTCTCTCCTTTTAGCATTGGTAAATTTGTTTTCAACTTTTGGTAATTTGTTCTCCAAAACTTAAATTTGTTTTACCTTAGGCAAAAGTTTTAGACTTCTTGTAAATTAGTTTTTAAGTTTTGTGAACTTGTTTTTGACTTTTGTGGATTTGTTTTTAACTTTTGTTCATTTGTTTTTAACTTTTGTGAATTTGTTTTTGACTTTTGTGAATTTGTTTTTGACTTTTGTTCATTTGTTTTTAACTTTTGTTCATGTGTTTTTGTCTTTTGTGAATTTGTTTTTGACTTTATTGGATTTGTTTTTGACTTTTGTGAATTTGTTTTTAACTTTTGTTCATTTGTTTTTGTCTTTTGTGAATTTGTTTTTGACTTAATCGGATTTGTTTTTAACTTTTGTGAATTTGTTTTTGTCTTTTGTGAATTTGTTTTTGACTTTTGTGAATTTGTTTTTGACTTTATTGGATTTGTTTTTAACTTTTGTGAATTTGTTTTTGACTTTATTGGATTTGTTTTTGACTTTTGTGAATTTGTTTTTGACTTTTGTGAATTTGTTTTCAACTTTTGGTAATTTGTTCTCCAAAACTTAAATTTGTTTTACCTTAGGCAAAAGTTTTAGACTTCTTGTAAATTAGTTTTTAAGTTTTGTGAATTTGTTTTTGACTTTTGTGGATTTGTTTTTAACTTTTGTTCATTTGTTTTTAACTTTTGTGAATTTGTTTTTGACTTTTGTGAATTTGTTTTTGACTTTTGTTCATTTGTTTTTAACTTTTGTTCATGTGTTTTTGTCTTTTGTGAATTTGTTTTTGACTTTATTGGATTTGTTTTTAACTTTTGTTCATTTGTTTTTAACTTTTGTGAATTTGTTTTTGACTTTTGCGAATTTGTTTTTGACTTTTGTTCATTTGTTTTTAACTTTTGTTCATTTGTTTTTGTCTTTTGTGAATTTGTTTTTGACTTTATTGGATTTGTTTTTAACTTTTGTGAATTTGTTTTTGTCTTTTGTGAATTTGTTTTTGACTTTTGTGAATTTGTTTTTGACTTTATTGGATTTGTTTTTAACTTTTGTGAATTTGTTTTTGACTTTATTGGATTTGTTTTTGACTTTTGTGAATTTGTTTTCAACTTTTGGTAATTTGTTCTCCAAAACTTAAATTTGTTTTACCTTAGGCAAAA
>JBBDHG010000330.1:392500-397500 GCA_037951165.1 Lophius americanus
TATATACACATATATATGTGTATATATATATATATATATATGTATACATATATATATATATGTATACATATATATATATATATATGTATACATATATATATATATGTATATATATACATATATATATATATATATATATATATATATATATATATATATATACATACATTTATATATACACAAATTTCAGCTGCTTCATTAGACTGATTTTAGTTTCAAGCATGTTGGCAGATTCAGTGAAGTTAACGCTCAAACATGTAAATGCAGCAAATGCTACATTTTATGGCCACATCTAACCAAAACCGCCAATTTTAGGACCTCAAGCTGAGTCTGATGTTTCAGAACAGAACAGCATGATCTTTAGCAGCATAACTTTTAACCAGAATGAGGTTTTCTCTACATTAAAGCATAAATATGTCTTCCCTGAGATGGGATCGGACTCAGCAGCCGAGAAAACCACCAACGAAGATGGACTCGGAGCCTCCTTTGAGTTACGGACCGGTCAGGAGCTCGTCTTCACTGGGGCTTTAATTTTATACGTCATGTTTATATTGTTTGTGCGTTCAGTAGACAGATGCAAACAGCGGATTCATAAGTGTGAGCAGACACACATCAGAGGAAGTCTGTGGCTGTAACAATCTGCAGCTTCAGTGAAGAGTTTCACTATGAAACACTAATGGAGACCCCGTCAAAGTTCAGTCAGAAGAACATTCCTGCTGCTCAGTCCACTCTCTTCTCCTCACCTCTCACACAGGTTTGGTCTCAAACCACCTGCTTCACCGCCTGGAGCATCATTAACATCAGCCGCACCATTTCAGGTAGACTCCTCCATCCACTCACTGTCACACCTTCATGCGTATCCTCATCATCACCTCATCACCATCCGCTGTTCTTTGAATATCTCCATCCATCTAGTTCTTGCATGCTGCTGGCTCGTGCGCCCTCCTCCTCCCCATCTCCACCTAGTCCTCGGACATCCACCATTCATCTGGTTCAGCGGAGCCATCGGCCACCACCACCAGTATCCAGACTCCAGAGGGGGGATATTCCACGCTGCTGCTCAGGGCAGAGACCCGACAATCACAATCTCCCAGAAGAGTCTGAAGAGTCACTCACTATCACACTTATACTTAATCCTTCATCTTCGTCCACATCTCCTCTTCTCTGATTGAACCAGATGGTGCTCTGATGGACATTTTCTCACATAGCAGCCCGCTAACATTACTGTGATTACAGGGACAGTATCTTCAAGGGGAGCCTCTAAGTCCAAAGGTGGTATTCCAGCTGACCGACACTCCGGCGCTGAGAACCGGGTATAACTGGACTTCCTCCTTGGTGAATGATGTGAAGAGCCCACCATGAAAACTTCATAGAAACGCCTGTCACCTGAGGCTCACCTCCTGTTACCAGCAGGTGGTGCTATGACTATGACTGCATGTTGAAGTGGGCGTGTCTTCAGGATCCACTCCAACACATGAGATTTGGCAAAGGTGGAATTTGAGGACGGCAGAGTAATAACTTGTTTCCCCGTGTTGGAGGATCAGTCAGGCCTGCTTGGACATATCCTCCAACCCTTGACAACCCTCCATCACTGAGGTGTGACATCGTAAAGACAACAAATGCCATTTGTGGGAGGAGCTTGCACTAAGCATGACAAAACATTGCAAAATAATCCTAAATATATGCAAAAAATGAAAATAAGTGAGGTCCTGTTGATGTTCGGTAATAGATGCAGGGACCTCTATGTTGGTGTCGACATCACGCACACACAAACAGTATTTCATTCTTCTAGGTGAAACACAGCAGGAGCTTCTTGTTAGAAATGTTGGAGGCATGTAATCCACATCAGGGGAGAATGAAACTTTTGGGGAGTTTCTGAGATCTGCTGACCTCTAGACAGTCCGAGAGGTCAGGGCCCCCCCCCCCCCCTGTACGCAGACATACGTAGGGCACCGCAGCGTGAGGGGGGCACCAAGTCAGCTGGGGGTCATTCCCTCTCACGCGGGGTCAATATATTCCAACCGCGGGCACAAAGCGCCGATCCAAGACGTTGAACTCGCCACCGAATGAGTCGCTGTCAGAGACGTTGTTGTTGTTGTTGTTGTTGTTGTTGTTGTTGTTATTTATTTGTTGCACACAGGTGAAGAAGTGGCAACACAACAGCAGCAGGAGTCCGAGAACTGCGAAATGAGGAACATTATAAATGATAATAAAAGAAGATGAAAGTCCATAAGATGAAAGGAGACGTCACATGTTCATAAAAACATGACCGAAGAGAATAAAGATAATAAGAATAAAAATAATCATCCCTACTTTATTACTTATGTTATCATTGTATCATAGCTAGATAGATGGATGGATGGATGGATGGATGGATGGACGGACAGACAGACAGACAGACAGACAGACAGACAGACAGACAGACAGACAGACAGACAGACAGACAGACAGACAGACAGACAGACAGACAGACAGATAGATAGACAGATAGATAGATAGATAGATAGATAGATAGATAGATAGATAGATAGATAGATAGATAGATAGATAGATAGATAGATAGATAGATAGATAGATAGATAGATAGATAGATAGATAGATGGATAGATAGATAGATAGATGGATGGATGGATAGAATACCTTTTCTTGTATGATAGATTTCTTTCTTGTCTTTTTTTAGTCTGTTTTGTTTTTTATTTTAGGGCAACAATTTGACCAGGGGTCAAACCCAGGGACCCAGGGACAGTGGAAGGGTCAAACTTTCTGTCACCACTAGGTGGCACTATGACTGTTTCTAGAGTTTGTCTTTGGGAACGTTTTATCGACATGTGACTTTTGCAGCAGTTTGAATTATGGACAGTGGAGATAAGACAACAAGTTCACAAGGTTACAAATGCCTCTGGATGAAAAGGGATAAGATTCACTCTAAAGCTTCATCATGGTGTTTGGGCATCTTTGACTTATTTACAAAGGTCAATAATGAGTATATCAAAGAAGTCAGGTAACTGTCTAATAGAAATCCTCACGTCTGCAGGTATATTCAGCATTTTGTATTTATGTCTGTATAATGACATGTACAATATTCATAAGCCGATAAATGTATCATTTGGCATTTATTCAACTTTACCTGTTTACAATCAGAGTAGGTCTGCTGTATATTAGCCCTGACTCTCTCCACATTCACTCCCCGTCTAAAAACCCACCTTTTCACACTCACTTATTCTGGATGATTGCTGCGTTGACCTTGTATTTATTTTGGAGCTATTATTGCACCTCCTTTTACTAATGCTTTGATATTTATTGTCTTGTTTTTTATTTTATTTTTTATCTGTAAAGTGTCCTTGTCCTGAATGGCGTCCATAAATAAAATGTATTATTATCCTTATTATTCTTATTATTAAATGTGGGTTTCTATGAATGTGTGAAATCTGCTAAAGTTATGAAAGAGATCCTTTAGATTTAAATGGTTGGCTGAAGGAAAAGAGAAGAAATCCATTAAAAGACCAGTGTGATTTTGTCGCCACCATATACTAGATATATGAACTAAAATAATGCACTTAGGCTCCATTGAATTAATATCTGTGTCCTGTGTTTGATGTATTACAGTACATACACTAATACTGCTACTACAATATACATATACCATTCTAGTAGTGGTGCTAAGTATTGGATATACGATTATTAGTGATAGTAGAACATGTCGACATCTTTGTAGAAAGGGATGCTGAGGTTGTTGATGTACATTCAACATAGAAATAAGGGAGATAAACTTGCTTTATACAGTCATGTTGGTTGTAGATGAATCGGTTATTTCCCACTGAACAGCGTCGTTGAAGTATCTCTAACAGGACTCCGCTAACTGGGTTAGGTAAATCCACCAGATTCTTCTCCAGAGTGTGGTCTGACCATCAGATCTGGAGGCGCTCTGCTGCAGGAGCAGGTGGGAGGCCAGCTGCTGGAGAGGAGGTGTACTGATTCTGCAGAATGGGTTTTTTTTGCATAGGCCCAAAGTCCTCTCAGGCAGCCAGAAGAGAGCGAGCGGTGAACCAGGAGGACGTCAGATGCTCTCGTGCTGGGAGGGGCCTGCTGGGCGTGTTGTTGGGCTGATCCTCGCCGACACCTCCAGCTGCTAAATATTCACTTCTCGAGGAGCAGCAGGGGGAGCTGGAGGAAACATCCTCCGCCGTCTCTCCCCTTCTTGCCTCCAGAGCTGAAAAGGGTGTTTTTGCTGAAAACAGCCAAATGAAAGAGTTACATAGTTGTGTACTTGTTTAACTTGACGTGTGTTCTGATGGACGCGTCGTGAAACAATAAGACCTTTTCGCCGTTCTCCTGCCGTCTCACGTTATGTCGTGTTCTAGATGACAACAATCTCCACCTAAGCCACGAGAACAAGAACGTGTGTTAGTGTGTGTGTGCGTGTCCGTGTGTGTGTGTGTGTGCGTGTTAGTGTGTGTGTGTGAGCGTGTGTGTGTGTGTGTTAGTGTGTGTGTGTGTGAGTGTTAGTGTGTGTGTGCATGTGCGTGTGTGTATGTGTGTGTGTGTGTGATAGTGTGTGCGTGTGCGTGTGTGCGTGTGCGTGTGTGTGTGTGCGCGTGTGTGTGTGTGTTAGTGTGTGTGTGTGTGTTCGTGTGTTAGTGTGTGTGTGCGTGTGCGTGTGTGTTCGTGTGTTAATGTGTGTTAGTGTGTTAGTGTGTGTGTGCGTGTGTGTGCGTGTGTGTGTGTGTTCTTGTGTTAGTGTGTGTGTGCTAACACACGTGTGCGTGTGTGTGTGTGTTAGTGTGTTAGTGTGTGTGAATGTGTGCGTGCGCGTGTGTGTGTGTGTGTGCGTGTTAGTGTGTGTGTGTGAGCGTGTGTGTGTGTTAGTGTGTTAATGTGTGTGTGCATGTGCGTGTGTGTATGTGTGTGTGTGCGTGTGCGTGTGTGCGTGTGTGTGTGCGTGTGTGTGTGCGTGTGTTAGTGTGTTAGTGTGTGTGTGCGTGTGCGTGTGTGTGTTAGTG